>JAPPVO010000031.1:13992959-14170459 GCA_030407325.1 Camellia japonica | reverse complement strand
GTGGATATATAAACCAGGGCCAGAGGAAGGGATGAAGATGAAGTTCAGGTTCAATCCTGTCTCATCTTATCTTGGATTTGTTTGGTTGATTTGCTCGATATTCTGTTGAAAATCTTGTCAGAAAACATATATTTTCGGATTTAGTGATATTTTGGATGACATAGTTAAGCTTGAAGTTGCTCTTAAGGTAATTGAAACTCTTGTTGCAAATTACTGATCTGCCATAGAGATAGGTCACTGACATAGTTTTATTTTGATTATTTTAAGCTAAACTAACACATTTAAGTGCATTAAATTTTCAAGTCAAGTTTGATATATGTTTTTGCAGATTTTGTTGAGGGAATAGTTGATACGATCGAGCGGTTGATGTTGGGAGCTAAAGATTATGTTGCTCTTCTTTTTTTTTTTTTTTTTTTGAAGACTTGAATTTTTTAGTACAGTGTATTTAAAGATGGTTAATGGATAATGTCTATTATAAATTTAATTAATTTGTTAATTTTGTTATTTTTCATTTACAAAAAATTGGTTGGTGCTTGTAATTGATTTTTTTGTTGTAGCAAACTTATATATGATTTTTTTTTAATAAATAATTATTTGCGACAGTAAAACAATGGTCGCTAAAAGTGTTTTTTGTTTTTTTATTTTTTTTTGCGACGGCAAAATAGTTGTCGCAAAAAGTCTTTTGCGACTGTATTTTTATTATTTGCGACGGCATGTGACGGTCACAAAAAGTATTTTTTTTAGTAGTGAATGTTATTAATCACACTTAAAAGATGTGATGTAAATATTTTTAATCACACTTAAAAGGTGTGATCTAAATGTTATTAATCACACTTAAAAAGTGTGATTAAAAATGATCCTTTTTAATCACACTTTCAAAGATCACACTTAAAAGGTGTGATCTAAATACTTTTAATCACACTTAAAAGATGTGATCAAAATATTTTTAATCACACTTAAAAAGTGTGATCTAAATATTTTTAATCACACTTAAAAGATGTGATCAAAATATTTTTAATCACACTTAAAAGGTGTGATCTAAATATTTTTAATCACACTTAAAAAGTGTGATTAAAAATGACCACTTTTAATCACACTCCCAAAGATCACACTTTAATAAAACTTAAAAAGTGTGATTAAATAACATACATCACACTAAAAAAGTGTGATCTTTATCTGTTTTTGTAGTAGTGGCCCCAGATGGTGTAATCAATATGGATCTGGCTAAGAGCAGTATTTTAAATGAAGAGATGAGGAGGAAATCACAGGGATCTTCTTCACAGTCAGAGGTTTTGGTTACAGAAAGAAGGGGGAGAAGCAAGAGCAGAGGTCCGAAGAACAGAGATAGAGGCAGAAGCAAGTCCAACAAGTTTGCTAATGCTGAGTGTTATCATTGTGGGATAAAAGGGCACATCAAGAAACACTGCAGAAAATTAAAGAGAGAAAACAAGGAGAAAGGGATTGAGCATGATGGAAAGGATAATGATCGAGTTGCCACCGCTACTTCCGAAGACTTTCTCATTGTTTATGATGAAGATGTTATTAACATAGCATGCCATGAGACCAACTGGGTGATTGATAGTGGTGCCTCTATTCATGCTACATCTCGAAAAGATTTCTTCACATCCTATATACCTGGCGACTTTGGTTCGGTAAAGATGGGCAATGATGGCTTGGCCAAAATCATTGGTGTTGGAGACGTGCACTTGGAGATGAATAATGGCACGAGGTTGGTTCTTAGAGATGTAAAGCATATTCCTGATATCCGTATGAATTTGATTTCTGCAGGTAAACTTGATGATGAGGGGTATTGCAACACTTTCAGTAATGGTCAGTGGAAGCTCACTAGGGGTGCTATGGTTGTGGCTCGAGGCAAGAAGCATTCTACTTTGTACGTAATGCAAGCAAGGCTCCCCAAAGAAGTTATTAATGCAGTGGATGATGAGTCTACAGTGGAATTGTGGCATAAAAGGCTTGCCCACATGAGTGAGAAAGGCCTGGCAACATTGGCTAAAAAGAATCTTCTGTCTGGAATGAAGAATGCACTTTTGAAAAGGTGTACTCACTGTTTGGCAGGAAAGCAGAATAGAGTTTCTTTCAAGAGTTCCCCTTCTTCAAGAAAGCCAAATATACTTGACTTGGTATATTCAGATGTTTGTGGTCCTATGAAGATAAGAACACTTGGTGGCTCCCGTTACTTTGTGACCTTCATAGATGATCATTCAAGGAAGTTGTGGGTCTACACTTTAAAAAGCAAAGATTAAGTGTTGGAGACTTTTAAACAGTTCCAAGCCTTAGTTGAGAGACAGACTGGGAAGAAGCTCAGGTGCATCAGAACAGATAATGGGGGAGAGTATTGTGGTCCTTTTGATGATTATTGCAGACAACAGGGTATTCGACATCAAAAGACACCCCCGAAGACTCCTCAGTTGAATGGTTTAGCTGAGAGGATGAACAGGACACTGGTTGAAAGAGTTAGATGCTTGCTTTCATAGGCACGGTTGCCAAGATCCTTTTGGGATGAGGTTTTGAGCACAGTTGTACATGTTCTTAATCTTACACCATGTGTTCCTCTTCAGTTCGATGTACCAGATAGAGTTTGGACTGGCAAGGACGTTTCTTATGATCACTTGCGTGTCTTTGGATGTAAAGCATTTGTTCACATTCCCAAAGATGAGAGGTCTAAGCTCGATGTGAAGACCCGACAGTGCATTTTTCTAGGCTATGGCCTAGATGAGTTTGGCTATAGGCTATATGATCCAGTTGACAAGAAACTAGTGAGAAGCCGAGATGTTGTGTTTATTGAAGATCAAACTATACAAGATATTGAGAAAGCAGAGAACATAATGCCCTGGCATAGTGATGGTCTGGTTGACTTGGATCCGGTTCCTCTGACAGATTTGCCTGCACAGGTTGAACATGATGTTCAGGATGACCAACAAGGTCTAGGTGATGCAGATGATCCCTTACAGGCTGAGACAAGTGATGAGACTCTTGAGCAGTTGGCAACACCAGAGATACCACCAGATATTCCAACCAGGAGGTCAGCTAGAGACCGACATCCTTCCACTTGGTATTCTGCAGATGACTATGTGTTAATGACTGATGGGGGAGAGCCCGAGTGTTATGCAGAAGCCATGGAAGATGATCATAAGCTGGAGTGGGCTGATGCGATGCAAGATGAGATGCAATCATTGCATGACAATCACACTTTTGAGTTAGTAAAGTTGCCTAAGGGCAAAAGAGCTTTAAAGAACAAGTGGGTGTACAGGGTGAAACATGATGAAGTCACTTCACAACCACGATACAAAGCTAGACTAGTTGTTAAAGGGTTCAGTCAAAGAAAAGGCATTGACTTTGATGAGATCTTCTCACCAGTTGTAAAAATGTCTTCTATTCGTGTGGTTCTTGGCTTAGCCGCTAGTCTAGACTTAGAGATTGAGCAAATGGATGTGAAAACTGCCTTCCTTCATGGTGACTTGGAGGAAGAGATTTACATGGAACAACCAGAGGGTTTCAGGGTGAAAGGAAAAGATGATTATGTGTGTCAGCTAAAGAAAAGTCTTTATGGTCTGAAACAGGCACCCAGGACAGTGGTATAAGAAGTTTGAGTCAGTTATGGGGGAGCAAGGCTACTTGAAAACTACTTCTGACCATTGTGTATTTGTGCAGAAATTCTTGATGATGATTTTATTATTTTACTGCTCTATGTTGATGACATGTTGATTGTTGGCAGGAATCCTTCAAGAATTGACAAATTAAAGAAGCAACTAAGCAAGTTCTTTGCCATGAAAGACTTGGGGCCAACAAAGCAAATTCTTGGTATTCGAATCTATCGAGACAGAAAAGAGAAGAAGTTGTACATGTCACAAGAGCAATACATTGAAAAAGTGCTTGAAAGATTTAATAAACAATGCTAAAGTGGTTAGCTCACCTCTTGCTACTCATTTTAAGTTAAGCACTAATCAAAGCTCTTCTACAAATAAAGAGAAGGAAGATATGGAAAGAGTTCCATATGCCTCAGCTGTAGGAAGCTTAATGTATGCAATGGTCTACACAAGGCCAGATATAGCTCATTCAGTTGGTGTAGTTAGCCGATTTCTTTCAAATCCAGGGAGAGAGCATTGGAATGCAGTAAAGCGGATAATGAGATATCTTAGAGGCACTTCCAGGTTGACACTCAGTTTTGGAAATAAAAAACCAATTTTAGTTGGCTACACTGATGCAGATATGGCAGGAGATGTGGATGCCCGTAAGTCTACTTCGGGTTATTTGATCACTTTCTCAGGTGGAGCTGTTTCTTGGCAGTCAAGGTTGCAAAAATGTGTTGCACTCTCTACAACAGAGGCAGAGTTTATCGCGGCAATGGAAGCTTGTAAAGAGTTGCTATGGATGAAAAAGTTCTTGACGGAGCTTGGTTTCAAACAACAACAATATGTGTTGTTTTGTGATAACCAAAGTACTATTCACTTGGCTAAGAACTCTACATTCCATTCGAGGTCGAAGCACATCGACGTGAGGTACCATTGGATAAGAGAAATTCTTAATCATAAGTTGTTGGAGCTTGAAAAAATTCATACTGATGATAATGGTGTTGATATATTGACAAAAGCTTTGGTAAGGGAAAAGCTTGAGACTTGTTGCTCGATTGCTGGGATGGAGAATCCCTCCACCTAGTCGGAAAGGGGGAGATTTGTTGGGTTGGGTTTCCCTCCTATGTGGAGGATGGCCCAAATACTTAGTAAAACCCATGTGAGTTCCAAAGCCCACATGGAGAGGTTATGTTTTTGGGCTGATTTGGCCCATGTGTATTATTACA
This sequence comes from Camellia japonica, assembly GCA_030407325.1. NCBI lineage: Eukaryota > Viridiplantae > Streptophyta > Magnoliopsida > Ericales > Theaceae > Camellia > Camellia japonica. The sequence continues at coordinate 14,165,640 of JAPPVO010000031.1, read as the reverse complement.
AACCCTTGCTCTGTATCACAGTGAAGTAGACGCAGCAGCAGCCACCAAAAACAGAGAGGAAAGGAGAGGCCAAGGTTTTGGAGAAATTCTGTCCAGCTTTGATCAAGCTATCTGATCGACATGCATTTGTGGTTCGATTGATCTGAAATTTGGTAGGCGAGTTCACAACTCAAGACTCTAAATTCTGGACGGTGGAGATCAGATTTGGAGTATTCTACAGCTGGTTTTTGGCCTGTGAATAGTACCCGTTTTTGGTGAGATCTTTCCCAAACTTTGTATTTTGATCTTTGGTAGCCAAGAAAGCTTATTTGTAAGTTGTTCTTGATTGTTTGCCTCTAATTCTACCTAGAGAGAACTCTTGTATGCCCATTATTTGTTGATAGTGGAGATATTTGGTGGACTACGGTCCCGTGATTTTTCCTTTCCACATCGGGAAGGTTTTCCACGTTAACATTGTTGTTGCCTTGTTGTTGCCTTGTTGGATCATCATTTTCAGATTATTTTTCAGAATATTGTGCTCTATTAAATTGTTTCCTAATAGGTTCACACAAAGAGGGAGAATAGACTACTTCCGCTATTTTTTGTGCCGGATTCGGATATTTCGAATTGGCCCTTTGTTTGTTTTTCTCCCAATAGGTTAAGCCCCCATAGGGTGTAGTCCATTCGGACCATTGAGATGCCGAGAGTGTTGAGCCCTGGAATTTGGGCTACAGTGGCTGGGGTAATGGCTGAGCCCTGTGGATTTGATGTGTTGCGTGGTATGTTGAGGCCCATTGAGGAGACATGATGCTTGAGCTAGCATAGGATCTTTGCATACCAAGCCATTGACTCTAACTGTGACAACTGAACCAAAAACAAGTAAGAACAATACAACAACAAATAATATATATGTGTAGTTATTGTAATTTATTTTTTGTGTCAATTTAGTCATTATAATTCTAATTGTATCAATTCTATTTTTTAATTTAATCTAATTTATAACCCCTCCTTTAAAAAATTGAACTAAAATCAAATGACAAAATAGTTAATTCACTCTCCTCCTCAAAGTAATAGAGTTGGCATCCAATTTAAAATGACTCATTTCTTTTTTGATGGATTATTTTGCTATTGATTTCTATTTGATTGCTTAACAATACCAATTGGACTAAACTTGCCACAATATGAAAATTAAAACTAAAATTGATGTAATTGAAACTAAAGAAACATATTGACACAAGAGTTAAATTAGAGAATGAGATTAGAGAATGAGATCCTCTGTTCCAAATATTTATAATTACACTACCTAATTATTTTTAAATTAAAAATTAAATATATGTAAAATTATGCAACTGTATAATACACACGAAAATCAAGTGCATGTGTAGTGTTCATTTTCCAACTTTAAGCAGTTTTGCATATGCATGAAATGTCATAATGCATTCTTATTCAAAAAATCACGTTTCTCAATATTTTCATTTTTTTGAGATTCTCACGTGATATTATGATTGTATATATATTGGGACAAAGTGACAGGAAGATTTAGAAATAAAAGATCTGACCTGAGTTTAATGACATGAAAGCACCATGATTTAATGCACATCTAAATTTGATAAGAAGAGAATAAAGAAATTAATAAAAAGTTTGTGTAAGATAAAGCAAAATACTAGAGCTGTTAGTATCAGCAATGCAGAAGTCTTGCAAAGGACTAGGTTCAAAAGAATGGGCAAGAGAGCAAAAACTGATCAGAGCTACCAAAGTCAATAACTAAGATTTGATTTCCATCTTGAAAAATACCTTTTTTTTTAGTTTTTGTAACTAATAAAACTAAGAAATATTAGTGGTATGCACACAAATGCAGAACTTAGAGCTTGAGTGTGGAGATGTGAAAAGCAAACATGGGTTGGGAGAGTTGGATGATAAAGTTATTATTTTACTTGTCTTTAATTTTAATGATTTGTCGTCCTAGAAAACAGAAGAAATCTGCATAGGTATTCAACTTCCCCAATTGGCCACTTTTGTTATTAGTAATAGTTGGTTTGGGATTCTCCATTCTTCTCTCTCGTAATGCATGATTTTTTGTATTTAAAATTTTTATTTCGTGTATCCAATACACCATATTGACATGATAGTGTCTCGAAATTTTGTTTCCCAAATTCCCACTATATTTGTCCGGTTGAGATTGTGTTAGATAGAGGGAAGCAGGAATTTTAGGTTGAGAGAATTGTCTTTCTTGTTTCCCTTCCTTGATCCATTTGGATGAACAAAGGATATGATAGGAATTCTACATGTTTGGTTGCTGGATAAAAGAGAGTGGATTAGACTAGTCTTGTCCTTTTATTTCACATTTGGTTTTACAATTTGAAAATGGTACAACGTTCTAAGATAGGACACTATTTTTGTGAAATATAATAAGTGGCCTAGGATAAAAAAATTTATGAAACAAAATAATTAAGCATATAACAATTTCATTTAATCTTGTCCCTCTTAAGCATAGGATATGAAAATATAGACTATTTTTCACAATCCTCTCTTATCTTGTGGGACTCATTATCCCACCGCTTATCTCAAAAATAACTTTATTCTCCTTTTATCTTGTGTGCCAATTACGCGTGACCTTTTGATGCACAACCACATAAATATAGATAATATAGTGATTTATTCTTTAATCAAAATAATCAGATACACCTTGAAATTAAGTTAAACTTAGATCAAACAATAAAAATTAAGATAAACGGCAATGAGGTTACAAAAATTTCTTCTATTTTTTTTTTTGAAAAAAAAAGTCTTAAAAAAGTTGAAGAACATTTCTTGGGTTGATGACAAGCCGGCTCAGTTTTTGAGTCAAAAGGCAGAGATGATCACTTTTGCTTAACTTATTGTTAGTTTTGCAATTGCTTTTGCATTCCATCTTTTTTATAATTCATCACTTAGAAATTTAGTATTAGTTGGTAGAATAAAAATATTTTGAAAGTGATTGTGCCTGAGTTAAATCTGATTTAAATATTTTGTATTGTTCAGTTCTTTATAAATCCTCCAAATGGCAACAAAATTTTTATTTTTAAATATATATATATATATATAATTTGTTTTTCTTTAACATTTTTCTTGTTGGAAATTTAAAAGAGTTACAATTTCAAAACATGAAGAAAAGCCCTTGGTACTTTTGCAAAACAGAAGCAGAATCCGAAATACAAAAATTTATTATAGTAAACCAAACAACATTGTTCTGAAAAAACAAAACAATATTTCTAAATAATAGAAATAAGGATTGAAACTAGAAAAATTGAAATTGTATAACTTGTAGAAAATATATTACAGAATGGGAAACGGATGAATGATTAAGGCTATCATTTGACGCTATATCCTTGAGATAGAATTCATCCGTCGCACTGGTGCTTATGAATTTTCGAATGCCTATCACCTAAAATATATTGATCAATGCACACTGAAGAAGCACTTATGTCGATATGTTCAGTGAACCAACTGAGTTGAGCTGATTAATAAGTTATTTAAAATTTCACTGGATAATTTAGTAAGTTTTTATTAAATATATTTAAGTTTGGCTTATTTATTAGTCTAATTGAGTTGAGTTTGAATAACTTAAATTTTTATAATGTATATAAACTCATCAAATTATCAAGTAATAAGTGTTATTTATCTTTTCACTCTAATTGAGTTGAGTTTGAATAACTTAAATTTTTATAATGTGTATAAACTCATCAAATTATCAAGTAATAAGTGTTCAAATTTAAATTGAAAATATGAAAGGTATAGGACACTGGGCCATAAATTTAATTTTGAAATTTTGGGGGCAACAACTCCAAGCTTTAAGTTTTTAGGGCCATAAAAACAATAATAATCTAAAAGATCATATTATTTTAACCAATGTGTCCACTATTTCACCTATTTGTTTAGTGTCACCTATCTATCTACCTATGTATCCACATGTCAACTATCTGTCCACCTAATCTACCGATCTGTCTATATCACTACCACTACTGTCACTCATCGTCGGCAGTCACACTAGCTACTTCCACTGACTTTTCCAACATTGGTGATTTTTCCATTAATAGTTCGATAGTGATCTTGTGTCAATGAGTAAAAATAAATAAATTATTCTTTAAAATAATATATTATTATTTTCATAAAATAATTTCACTAATTATATATCCTTACAACTAAAATACAACAATTTCTTGAATGTAATGTTAGAATTAAATTTCTCAACAAATTTTCCAAAGGCATATTACTTTGTCAAAACTTGAAACTCAAGGCAATAATTATTCCATATGAAGGCAAACTATAATACTACTTTTTTCAAAATTCATCAATTATAAGTGTAACTAAAAAAACAAAATTCAATTATAAGAAGGACCCACCACACATTTTTTTTATCAAACTTGTGGAGCCGAAATTTTTTTTTCTAAAGTATATAGCATTTTTGTTTGGATAATGGCAAAGAAATTGAACAATTTAAAAGTTGACAACAATGGGTTCTTATCTTCAATTATTACCAACAAATAATAATTCAGTGAAAGATGCCACGTCTGATTGGTAAGTCAATTTGGTATAAAAATTTAATCATCACAGCATTACTTTGAAGAGAAAAAAAAAAAAATTTGACTGAACAAAAACACCATTCCAAATCTAATCACATTATTTGTTTAGAAACTATGTTTGAATGACAAAAATATCAAAAATTACATTTCTACTAATGAGATTATTGTGTCCTTGTGATTCATGCATTTGGTTTAATTATGGATTGTCTATTAATATTATAAGTTTGTTTAGAGTAATGTGAAGTTTTTGTATGTAAATTATTTTCTAAACTTCACCCCAAAAAAAATATATGAAAAGAGAGAAAGGAACATGACTCATGAAAATATACAAATGCAATATCCAATAAGTTAATTGCGAGCTCTTACAACAAATAAATGGAAATACAAATTTTGTTATCAATAACAATCTTTCTCAGAACACATCATTTTTTATCATATTTTCTGCCGTTTACTCATAATTGAAGCAACATTGCATAATTGTGTAAGTTTCACTCTTGTTATGAATACGCAATTAAAAATATGATTAAAAATAGCGTGCCTCCAAACTTATTCTATCACACACAAAAATACAATGAATCTCTTCACCATACCATGAATGTAAAAAGGCAAACCCTAATGGACACGTGAAAATCACAAACAAAGTACTTTTAATGAAATTTCATCCCCTTCCCACTCCTTTCATCACCTACATCTCTCCCTGAATTGCATCAACCACCGTCATATTAACTTGAAATGTCTTGGCAAGAACATAGCCAGAAATCATTGGTTTTGATAAGAAAACAGCGTTAGCCACTGTGATAACACCAGGCTTTTGGCTGCTTAACCCAGCAATCGTGATAGCACTTCCATGCCCAACATTTCTTTCATAATGAATGAGTCCTATTGGGAACACAAACACATCACTTTTTTGAAGAACTTTACTAATAAAACGGTTTTCAAGGTTGGAAGTAACGAAGCCGACCTCGAGGGTGCCTTCAAGGACGGTGAAGATTTCAGTGGCATGAGGGTGCACTACAACAATTCGCACTTTTGGCGACCAATTTTGGCCACTAAAATTAATTTAGTCGCCAAAACTCATACCTTTGGCGACTAAAATTGGTATTGGTTGGCATTGGTTCAAATATTAGCTACTAAATTTTTTTAGTCACTGTAAATTACTTATTGGCGACTAAAAAACAATTAGTCGCTAAAAACTGTCGTAATAGGCGACTAATGAACATCTTAGTCGGCGTTAGTTTTGTTTTTTGGCTACTAAATTTTTTTTAGTCGCTGTAAACTCAGTTTTGCCTACTAAAAATATGTAATCGGTAAAAATCTTGCAAAATGTTTGGTGTTAATGTTTGGCGACAAATCTTTTGTCGGTAAATATTTATTTTCAACTACAAAAAAAAGTTTTTAGTCGTCGTATAAAAATATTTGGCTACTAAAATAGTTTAGTCGCCAAATAATTAACGTTGTTTTACTTTTATCTTTGGCTTCAAAAATTTTGGTAGGTAAAGGTTACTTTTAGTGACTAAATTGATTTTGTTGCCAATAAAACCAAAAAATTTTGGTGGGAATATTAAATAGTACCGCGTATATATTTTCAGGCTATGTTTCATTTTTATTTATTTATTTATTTATTTCTTTGTATGTATTGAATACACCAAAGAAACACTCCAGTCTCTTGCTCTCACTCTCACTCTTGTCGACAAAATCAATCTCCTCTCATCGACTAACCATCGGCCACCGTTGCTCAGAGCCCCCGAACCGCCACCGGCCGGTACACCGTCTAACACCCATTGAATTTGATTCAGGTTTCTCTCTCTCTCTCTCTCTCTCTCTCTCTTCCTTCTTCTATTTCCCTGTTTGAGTTTGATTTGTGGGAAACGAGTAAATGGGTTATGATTTTTGTTCTACATTTAGCGTTTTTTTTTTGATGCAGAGGCTTTCAATTAATATATTTGAAAGAAATTTGGAGAGATCCTAAATAAATTACCAAAAATTTTGCCAAACCTCTCACATGTGGGACCACACACATGTTTATTTGGGATCCCTAGCATACCTCAAGAAATTTTATTTTGTAAACGAATCAAACCGTTGGGTTGCTCTAAATTTTCTCTGATATTTTCAAGAAAACTGCAACTTTCGAATTTGTCAAACTTTAGGTTGTAAACAGGTTTGGCAATGGTTGTCCTCCCTATTCGACCCATCCCATAGATCAGAAATACGCCAACATCAGTTGAGCCATCTTGTAACCATAAGTTAATGTTCTTCACTTCATAATGTATACCAACTGGATAGGGGGCAACACTCTGTTTTTGTTTGATTCAATTTATTTCCAATGTTTTGAACAATTTTCTGGATAAACTGTGAGTCAAACCTACAGATTCAAAACAGAACATAAAACAAAGTACAGTGAGCATGTGTTGAGTTGAAATATAGATGATCTGTAGAATCCACATGAAAATGCTATGGGAAAGAAATAAACCTTCTCGTATAATCCTGTTGATCAAGTCTGCGCTCCTCCGTACGTCGTCGCTTTACTCCCTGAAAACACAAACGTGAGCTAGCCGACGGATGTGTGCCGGAAACCTCTCCGATGCTTAAGTCAGCAAACTAGACAAATAGACAAAAGCTCTGTATATTCGGGAATCAAGGTTGTGTTGCGTCTCCATAGGTGATGTTTGTGAGCTTTTATAGGTTCTGTGTGGCACAATCCAAGTAGGACTCTTACTCCTCCATGTAGAGTCCTCCCAGGATTCATACTCCTGAAAGATAATGCTTATCCTTCAACACCCCCCTCACTGCTTAAACCAAGTGAGATGGTTTTACCATGGTCGGACTCTAATGTGGCCGAGGTAAGCATGGCTATGCTTAGCCGCAGAATAGACCGAACTATCTTTAGTTCGGTTCGTCCTTCCACTGCCCTTACCTCAGCTCCTTTTCCACAAACCGTGGTAGGCCTAAACTGCGCTAACTTTAAGTAAGGTTTAGACCGAGCTAACTGTGCAATGACCGGTATAAGTTTTTAGTATGGTGACTGAGCTAACCGTAAGCTCTTTGGGACCGGAGTAACTTCAAGCATCTTCAAGACCGGAGTAACTTATATGGCCATTCTACTCAGCCCTTCGCACTGCGGCCCATAACAGCCCATTACCCAGCTCGGCCCAATTTCCATATAAATTACCCTCTCAATTGCCCCTTAATTCCATCTGCATAGCATGATAGGGATTATCTGTCTATCAGCCGAGCTAACAATTTTAGCTTTACAACCGAGCTAAAAACTCTTAAGCCTTTCCAGCCGAGCTAAAAACTCATTTAGTGTTTCCAGCAGAGCTAAAAACCCTTTTAGCCCTTCTAGCCGAGCTAAAAACCCTTTTAGCCTTTCCAGCCGAGCTAAATTCAAACCGGCCGATTTGATCTGTCTGGTCGAAACGTTCCTTCAGCTGTGGTGACTGAATCGATTCCCATTCTAAGGACACGTGGCAGGCTATTATTGGCCTACTGTAGCTGTCACGCCGCCCTCGTACTTTGCAAAATTTGAACAGTTCCCGCCTTTAGCCCTTTCACAAACACAAATCTTTTCGTTTTCTCTTCCAAATCATTACATCTCCCTATTCACCTTTTCTCTCTCTCTTCACTCTGAGTTTCTCTGCTCTTTGTTCTGCAATTTGAAGAAGCTTCGTGATTCTGCTACCGGTGCTTTCATCTTCGAAGCCCCTTAATCTGGTAAGTAACCCATCCTTCTAACTCCTTTTGGTCGATTTCACACCTTTTTCGCAATACATTCTATGTTTTTCAAAACACTCCATGTCTGTTCCCATTTTCTGCTTAGCTTCGTGTTGTCTGCAAAAACTTAATAATAGAACCACTTGAATTCAAGAAAGAACATGAGAAACACTAGTTTTGATCCAAAATGAAACACCAACCGAAATATGAAGGTGTTTGTGGTTGATGTCAGTCTAGCCGGACTGCTTAACCGAACTAACTTTTTACGCTATACTTGTAGCCGTAATGAGTCAAACCAGCTTTTCACCCAATTTAACCGAGCTATTGAACCGTACTAGGTCTATACAGTAGTGTGCTTGAAAGCCTTGTCCATGACCGAGCTATAACTTGGGGCTAAACCAGCATTCTTAGTTCAAACCGAACTGAGAATGCTGCCCCTAGAGGCTCAACCGAGCTAACAAATCCTTGCGCAAACCGAGATAGCAAATGCCTTTGAACATACCGAACTATTGAGTACCTTGCCCAAACCGGGATAACAAAGCACTTTGCACAAACCGAGCTAAGACTCGTAGCGTTTCACATAGCCGGGCTAGGACTTGATATATCTTGCCTTTATTTCTCTTTAGCATGGTCCAACAGTTTGTGCTTAACACCTTTGTTTCTTTTCACTTTGCAGACTTAGGTTGCCTAGGCACTCCTTTGAGCACTCAACCGAGCTACTCAGCACAAATCTTTGACCGATCTAACACTCGGCTCTAATTTATTCATAACTTAAAACATAAATGGGGAAGTATAGATTCTTAGTAGAGACACCTGGTGGTTTGGCCGAATTCCGAAGGGAGTACAACATTCTTGACGACGTCCATCTCACCTTAGCCGAACAAGATATCATACCTTGGGGAAACCCTGGTTTTGTTCCCTTCACCCTCCTTTCCATTGTAGAAACCGGCCTAAGATTCCCTGTACAGCCCTTACTCTGTGAATTCCTTAGACAAACTAGGATATGCCCAACCCAGCTTTCCACAAACTCATACCGCATAATAAATGGTATAGCCGAGCTAAACCACCGTGCTGATATTAATCTCGGCTTAGCCGAACTCTTCCACTAATATTCTATAGGCTCAAAAGAAGACGGGTGTGTTTATTATTTAAGAATACAACGCCGGCGTGAGAAAATAATAAAGGACACACCGGACAAAGACTTGAACGATGATGATTTTTTCTGGGTATCTGGCAATTTTGAAGACCATCAAGCCCAGATCCCAGGCCGTAGTATAAATTGGAATAAAGGAACCCCCGGTATAATTACTTCGGTTTCATTGCATGCTTCTGTTTTATTTCGGTTTCCTATCCCTGAACCGAACTAACAGTTGTCTTTTTTATGCAGATTCAGTCCATCTTCAATCATTATACGGTTACCCCAATCTGAACACTCTCTGTGCTGCACTACGATATCCCGAAAGAAGTTGGGCCAAGCTGCTGAATTTTGAACCGACGTACCGATACAGCAGCCGACGGAAAGCTAGAGTAACATATTTTTTACTAGAAGCCTCCCCTGAACCGGACCCCAACTTGCCTCAAATCAACTTAGTCCCTCTAACTGCCGAAGAAGAGATGGCCAAGAGGAACAGAGTAAGAGCCCTTCTCACCGAAACGAACCGAGCCGAGGTACCACCACCGAACCAGACTCAGGAGACGGTGGTGGCCCTTCCAACTCAACAACCCTCCTCATCTCCCCCCAGCAAGCGTGCCCGGACTACCCAAACCGAGCAACGCCTTGCTGATGAAGATGAAGTCAGTCTTCCACCAAGCCCTCCACCAAGTCCACAACCGGAGCGTGCCGACCGAGCTAGCTCCTCCAAATGGCCTCCAAGAATGACTTTCCAAAACTGTGCCATTTGTGATACTGACTCAGTGGTGGCTGACAAAGACCATATGTTAGCCTTCAACCTGGCTAAGAGCGTATGTCTGCCCCCTGATATGGAGCATCACAAGCATTTGACCGAGCTCAAGGCCATCCGGTCCGCAACAAAATCAATGATCCTGGTTAGTAGCTCCTCTTGTCTCTCTAATTTTTCCAACTTTCTGTTCGGTTTTGTCCTTAGTTTCTTTGTATTCTTTTTCAGGCCATGCAAAAGAGTCAAATTGCACACAAGCGTGTGTTGGAGCTTCGAAAAACAGCAAGGCAAGCCATGGCCGAAGCTGAAGAAAAAACCACCGAGCTAAAAGAATCCAAACAGAAGACAGCCGAGCTAGAGGCCGAGGTAGCTCGTCTAACCGGACTAGTTACCTCGGCTAATGCTGACAAACAGAAGGCCCTGACCGTGATGAAGGATAAGTACCTTCGCGAGCTAGCCAAGCTCGAAGGAAAGAAAAATGCAGAAATCGCCGAACTAAAAAAGAAGGTGGATGATGCCAATGCTGAAGGCTTCAAGGAGGGAGAAGCCCTCTACATGCAACAATGTGAGGCAGCAAAAGATTTATTCTTCAAATGCTGTTGGAGGGCAGCCGTGGTGCAGCTCGGTTGTGAGCCTGAGACCGAGGTCTATGATCCTCCTCAGTACTTCATACCGAGCTCATTGGCGGAGTACGCTGCATCTGTTCAACAACAGTTTCTTCAAGGTTCAGATGATGATGAAGACACCGAGCCCAATAATACCCCGGTCGTCAATGAACAAGCCAACGATCAATCAGCTCGGCTGGAGCCAACGGTTGAAGACCTGACGACTGAAACCGTGCTTCCAATAAACATCGAGCTCCCAACCGAGACCGCTCTACCGTCTGAAACCGGTCTTTGTGTTGACATTGATGCTGATCTTGATGATCTGTTCAACTGATTCTGTACTTTCTTTTGTTGTTGCTTGTTTTCAGTATTTTTCTTCTTCTCTTTTGGTCTTGTAACCGGGCTGAGGCCCCTCATTTGTATTTACGTTGAACTTGATCAATGAAAATCTTCTTTTGTTATTTAACACTTATTCCGGTTTGATCTGTATGCTTGCACTTGTAATGAGTTTTGAATGAATTCTTTTGCTCCAACTGTTATCTCGGTTTACTTTCTTGTTTGTGCTTGCTTTCTAACTGCAATTTGAACGAAACACAATATTTTTCGGCTGAGATACTTTACTCCGGTCTTAGCTGAGAAATCTGACTGGGCTTACTAGCCAATCACTCTTTAGCCGATATACTTACTTCGGCTGAAGAGTACCAGGAGTTGGTGTAATTCGGCCAACCACCGTGTAGCCGATATCCTTACTCCGGCTGAAGAGTACTAAGAGTTGGTTTAATCCAGCCAACCACTCTTCAGCCTATACCCTTACTTTGGCTGAAGAGTAATAAGAGTTGGTTTAATCCAGCCAACCACTCTTCAGCCTATACCCTTACTTTGGCTGAAGAGTAATAAGAGTTGGTTTAATCCAGCCAACCACTCTTCAGCCTATACCCTTACTTCGGCTGAAGAGTAATGAAAGTTAGTTTAATCTAGCCAACCATACTTCGGCCGATATCTTTACTTCGGCTGAAGAATAATAAGAGTTGGTTTAATCCAGCCAACCTCTAAGTTGGTTTTTCCAGTCAACCTAGAATAAAGTGTTTGGTTATTCCGACCAAACGTCCTGCAGCCTAGATCCTTATCCTGGGCTTAGGAAGGGTGTTGGTTTAATCTAGCCAACCTCTAAATTGGTTTTTCCAGCCAACCTAGAATAAAGTGTTTGGTTATTCCGACCAAACGTCCTGCAGCCTAGATCCTTATTCTGGGCTTAGGAAGGGTGTTGGTTTAATCCAGCCAACTTCTAAGTTGGTTTTTCCAGCCAACCTAGAATAAAGTGTTTGGTTATTCCGACCAAACGTCCTGCAGCCTGGATCCGTATCCTGGGCTTAGGAAGGGTGTTGGTTTAATCCAGCCAACCTCTAAGTTGGTTTTTCCAGCCAACCTAGAATAAAGTGTTTGGTTATTCCGACCAAACGTCCTGCAGCCTGGATCCTTATCCTGGGCTTAGGAAGGTTCGCAGTTGGTTATTCCGGCCAACTATGTTTTGAATGCCCCTAACTCACCTAACTCACTAAAACGAACTTTTACAGAAGGAAACGTCTATACTGAAAAGAAAACTACTTGTTTTATTGAGAAAGGAAAAAATTACACATAGTTAAAAGAAAAAAGCTAAAAATAAAATAACTTGAGATTGGCAGTATTCCATGGCCTGGGAATTGTCTTGCCGTCCTGTAGACACCCCATTTTTGACCGACCTTAAGACTCAGACGTCACCGATTGAGCGCTTGGTGATGTTGCATATCGTGCTCGTTCAGAAGTTTCAGAGTCGCGGCCGTGCGCCCTGCCTCCGAACTTCCGAATCCTCTTCCGTGCCTTGTCTCGGTTTGCGAACCAGACTCGGTTTGCGAACCAGACTCAGTTTTCTCTGTTTTCTTTCCCGAGGGAAGAGAGTAGTCCTGTAGACTATCTCTCGGTGGCCGTGCGCTACTTTTCGTGGCCGTAGGCCATTTTGCCCATTTCAGAGCCCGGTTCCCGGTTTTCGGAGCCGTCAGGCCGTGTGCCTCGGTTCGGGACCGCCCAATCATCTCCGATTTCTCCGGTTTTTGGCAAGTGCCTCTGTTTTATCATTACGAAGCACCCTGGGGCCCCTGATGCCCACTGCGTGGCCGTATGCCACTTTCGGTGCTTATAGCCGGTTTTCGGGCCCCAAACCTCGCGGTTTGGCCCCCGAGCATTCATTTCGCATCGGTTTTCTCCGGTTCTTGGCAGGTACCTCTGTTTTGTCATAACGAAGCACCCTGGGGCCCCTGATGCCCACTGCGTGGCCGTATGCCACTTTCGGTGCTTATAGCCGGTTTTCGGGCCCCGAACCTCGCGGTTTGGCCCCCGAGCATTCATTTCGCATCGGTTTTCTCCGGTTCTTGGCAGGTACCCCTGTTTTATCATTCCGAGGAACACTGGGGCCTCTGGTACCCACTTCACTGCTGAACACCACTTCCGGTGCCTGCAGCCCATTTTCGGGACCCCGAACTGCGCGGTTTGGGCCCCGAGCGTTCATTTCTCTTTAGTTTTTGTTCAATTTTGGCAGGTACCTCTGTTTCAGCATTAGGAAGATCACTGGAGGGTAGGAGGCCAGCAATTATCCCAGATAACCAGTTTCGCTCCTCCGGCGCCCGTTTTGCTCACTTCCGGGCTAATGTTGAACACCCTGGGCCCATTTTCTTCCAACCAAAGCTACATATCTGTGATCAGGGGACATGGGAGGACCCTAAAAGAGCATGGTCAGCCAGCAATTCCAAGTTTCATTTTTGAGCCCCTCCTTCAAGCTCTATGTTGTGGCTCCTGCTTCGGTGTTGCCAATTTCCGACCTTGGAACCTTGTTCTACACATCTGGGAGGACCCTAAAAGTTGGTGGTCGGCCAGAAATTATTGTTTTCATTTTTGAGCCTCTCCTTCAAGTCCTATGTTGTGACTCCTGCTTCAGAGTTGCCAATTTCCGACCTTGGGGCCTTGTTCTACACATCTGGGAGGACACCATTGCATGGTGGTCGGCCAGCAATTTGTAACTTCATTTTTGGGCATGGCCGGCCGGCCAGGGTGAGTGGCTGGCCGACCAGGTGGGGTGGCCGGCCGGCCACCTCCCAGAAATTTACCTGGCCGGCCAGCTTTCTGCTTTCCAGCCTTTTCCAGCTGTCCGGATATTTTTTCAAAATATCTCCCCCATCCGGGGGATATTTTGGGAGGGAAATCTTGCCTCCATTTCCCTCCCCTTTTACACCTTTTCTTCCCTATTTGAAGGGGGGTCCTCCTCCTTTGCTAGGGTTAGACATTTTCTCCTCAAGACTTCTTCTCCATTTGAGCTCATTTCCATAGCCAAAACCCTCAAAAACCTTCAAGCTTCCTAGCTAATTCCTTCTTCAACCCTAAGCTCTACCATCCCCACTTCCATTACAGCAGCAAGGAAGTGTTCTTCAGAGGCTAAGAGGCAACAATTTCAAGCCAAGAGGCCACCAAAGTTGGATCTTCAAGGGTAAGTCTCAAAATCCATTTTTCTTGCATAATCTTGAGTTATTTCTTTACCCTATTTGTGATCTGTTTTGGGCTCTGACCCCTTCTGGTTTTATGCTTATTTTGAGCCCCTCTACAACTTTGTAGAAGGGCTCAGCCCTGTTTGGTGTCTCCTTCATACACTTGCTTCAATATCACTCTTTATGCCATTGTTTTGCATGCTTTGTTTAGCTTTTGAGTGATCTGATTTCGGGTATACTATATACTGTGAGTGGGCTTATTTTGAGCCCCTATTCAACATTGAAGAAGGGCTCAACCATGTTTGGCTTCTCTGTCATGCACTTCCTTTGAAATGCTTCCATTTTACCGTAAAATTGCATGATTGTTTTGGCCTATTTGTGATCTGAGTTGGAGCATGAAACATACTGTGATTGTGCTTATTTTAAGCCCCTCTTCAACATTGAAGAAGGGCTCAACCTGGTTTTCTTGCTCTACATATCACTTGCTTTGAATTCTTGTCACAATCCCATTTTGCATGTGTTTTTAAGCTCACCATGCTTCAGATTTCAGCTTTCATCAGGCCTAGAAAGAGCCTTATTTTTTCCTATTCTTCATGTTTTGTTAAGGTCCTTAGGCCATTTGATGACTGATTTTGGTACTTCATGTTATATCCTTCATATTTCCCGTAAAATTGCATGTTTGTTTAGGCTTGCTTAGCTACTGATTTGAGCCTTCATCAGGCTTAGAAAGTGTCTTGTTTTTTCTTATTCTTCATACTTTATCAAGGGTCAAAAGTTGTTTGATGCTTGCTCATGGTACCCCATGTTATAGCCCTTTGTAGGCTCATTTTTGCATGCCATTTTTAAGCATGTCTACACACTGAATTGGAGGATCTCATCTACTGTAAATATGCATGTTTTTGGCCCCTATTCAATTTTGTAGAACTGTGTTTTTAAGTTTGAGCATTGTATATACTACTAGCTTTGTAATTCTCCTCTTTTCCCCCATTTTTGCAAGCTATTTTTGCCATGCTTGTAGTTGTTATTTAGCTTTGTTTGTTACTGAAAAAATGCCATATTTGGGGCTGCCTTGCTACTGGTTTGCATGTCATGATCATGTTGTGCATGTTTAGTATGGCTATAGGCCATTTCGGGTACTTAGAATCACATTTCGGGATGATTTCATGCATTGATTGTCATTTCGTATCATTTCGGGACTGTTTTCCCCTTCGTTTAGGTGCTGAAATTTGGTTTGCATGCTTGCATATCATTTCCCGTGCTATTTCATGTCTTCGGGCCATGCCTCGGTTTGCGTGCCTGTGGGTACGCACTTCGAGGCATCTCTGTTTTACGCGACGGCATCTGATGTGAGTGTGGCTGAGGTCCACTCATGTTAGTATAAGCCCAATTTGCATTTCCGTCTCATTTTATCATCGCCTCGGTGTGCGTGCCTGTGTGCACGCATTTCGAGGCACTTCGGTTTTATCCGATTTCCACTTCATATCATCGCCTCGGTGTGCGTGCCTGTGTGCACGCATTTCGAGGCACTTCGGTTTTATCTGATTTCCACCTCATATCATCGCCTCGGTGTGCGTGCCTGTGTGCACGCATTTCGAGGCACTTCGGTTTTACCCGATTTTCACTTCATATCATCGCCTCGGTGTGCGTGTCTGTGGGCACACATTTCGAGGCACTTCAATTTTATCCGTTTTTCATTTCATTTCATATCAGTGCCTCGGTTTGCGTACCTGTGTGCACGCATTTCGAGGCACTTCGGTTTTATCTGTTTTGCATTTCACATCATCGCCTCGGTTTGCGTGCCCGCGTGCACACTTTTCGAGGCATCTCATTTTCATCTCATTTTCACAGCATAGTGCATACCAGGTTGTATCTTAGATTGCATTCATGTATTTTCTCGGTTTGCGTACCCGTGTGCACGCATTTCGAGACATCTCATTTTCATAGCATTGTGCATGCTAGGACTGTATATTAGTTGCATTTCATGCATATCATGCATATTGCACGGGAAACGAGGCGCGTTTTGTACTCCGAGTAACGGAACGGGTCTCAATTCCCAAGTCACCGACACTCCGGATTACCCATGATGGAGTTAGGTTTTCATTGTAGCATTCATGTGCATTCATTCTATAGTGAGTTGTGCAATCCGATTCCTCGGCCATCATGCATCGGTATGCGTGATTGGTGGCACGAGGATCGAGGCATGCATATATTTGTGAAATACATTGCTATGCCCTTTTTCTGCTCTCTGTTGCAGCAAAATCAAGGATCAACAACTTTTCAGAGTTTGGCACGCATTTCGAGAAGAGTGCAAACAGAGGCTAATTGGGGCATCCCAGTGGATTTCCGCGCCAGAGCAGCCCGGCATACATTATTCATCAGAAGCGAGGCAACCCCTGGCTTGCATGCCAGTTTACAGTCTTTATTAGTTAATTTGTTAATTAATTAGGAATCTGTATTATTCTTTCATTTCGGACTGTATATTTGTTCGGACCCTCTGCGCGAGGGCATAATTGTAATAAGTGTGGGTGAGTGTGATGTATGTCTTCCAACCCCCACTTCTTTCTCCCTTTTATTTATCCGCTTACGATGGTTAGATATAGGGCATATTTCAATTAGCATACAGTATGACAGCATGTTTGCAGCATTCATCTGTTTTGCACGCACCGGGCTCGGCGCATCATACAAACTGCATTTGTATTTCAATTCCAAATTGAATACGTGTTAGCTGTAGCATTCCATATACCATGTTTAGGGTAGCCGAGCCTGCTATAGTTGCGTTATTGCATGTGTTGCATTAGGCACTTCTGTATAATTAGGATCATGCATTGATTTCTAATCAGCTTTTGTTTTGGCTTGGAGTACTCGGTGAGTTTTATGCTTTAGCATCCTTGCACGCATGTGAGTGTTGCCATGATAGCATGCTTGCCATGAGGCTAAATGCTTATGTGATATAACTGCCTTGAATGCCTGTGGGTGGAGGTTGAGTTGCTTGGATTGGACAATTCATCAAATGTTTGTTTTAAGCCCACTAGATAGTGGCAAAATCATGTTTTCTAAGCCCACCTGAGGGTGGCAAATCCGCGTCTTAGCCTACCTGCGGGTAGCACCATCAAACCATTTTCAAACAAACAAACATGAAACGTTTTGTTCCAATTCAGGCGGCCCAGTCTATACTTATTTGCTGCGAGCATCACATAGTAACCTAGGCTAATAACCGGTATAAGAACTCACAATGTTTTCAAAATCAGATATCATGGTTAGTAGAGGCCGGTCTTTGACCGGGCGAGCGGGGGTGCTCACGATGTGACCTTCCCCAATCGTACCCAAGTTCCCGAGCCAACTTTGGTGATGACGGACACGTGGCCTTTGGCACCGAGTCAGGGTTTCCTAAATTTCCCATTTTTAAAAAATATTTAGGTGGCGACTCTGTTATCTGGCAAAGCAGTCCATGTTTGGCACTTCTTTCAAAAAATCTGTTTTCAAAACGATTTGCCGGATTTGGACTCTTTGGTTCAAGATTAAGGACCGTGACATTTGAGTCCTTGAACTGTAGTGACCCCAATATGAACAGAACGGGACTTAACCCTCCCGGGGCGTTCGGGGACGTCTACACGTCCTCATCTTCTAAGTGGTATGCCCCTTTGCCTGCTAATCCAACCACTTTGTAAGGTCCTTCCCAATTAGGCCCTAACTTGCCATCTCCCGGTACCAAGGTGTTTCCCATTACTTTGCGCAGCACCCAATCTCCGATCTTGAATTGCCTTGGATGTACTGTTTTGTTGTATTTCCTGGATAACTCTTGTTGGTATGAGGCAATGTGAACCAGTGCTCTGTCTCTTCTTTCCTCTACAAGGTCGAGCTCCAATGTTATGGCTTCGCCATTCAAGTCTGAATCAAAATTCTCGCTTCGAATTGTGGGGAGGCCAACTTCCAGTGGGATTACTACCTCCATACCATAGGCTAAGGAAAATGGAGTTTCTCCTGTTGATCGCCGAGGTGTGGTGCGGTAAGCCCATAAAACATGAGGGAGCTCTTCTGCCCACTTGCCTTTGGCTTTCTCTAACCTTTTCTTCAATCCATCCAAGACTACCTTGTTTGATGCTTCTGCCTGACCGTTGGCTTGGGGATATGCCGGTGTAGAATTGTAGAACTCTATCTTGTACTCTTCACAAAAGCCTCTAAAGATTCTGCCGTCGAACTGAGTGCCGTTGTCTGATATTAGGGCTTTTGGTATGCCAAACTGAGTGATGATATTCTGCCAGACGAACTTCTTCACGTCTTTTTCCTTGATTGATGCCAAGGCTTCTACTTCCACCCACTTTGTGAAGTAGTCGGTTGCTGCAAGAAAGAACTTCCTGTTGCCTGGCGCTGTTGGAAGTGGTCCTACTATGTCCAACCCCCACATTGCGAAGGGCCATGGGCTAGTTAGAGGTAGAAGTTCTCTGGCAGGTTGGTGTATTTGGTGTGCGAACTTCTGAAATTTTTCGCACTTTTTCACATACTTTTCTGAATCTGCTTGCATGTATGGCCATCAATATCCTTGTGAAATTGCTCTGTATGCTAGTGATCTTCCTCCTTGATGGCTTCCGCATACGCCCTCGTATATCTCGAATAAGAATGCTTCCACTTTGCTGGGGTGGACACACTTTAGGTAGGGTCCTGAGAATGATTTTTCATACAATGCCAAAGATGGGGAGAGCCAAAATCGCTGCGACTTCGCTCTTATTCTGTTGGCCTCTTTCTTTTCTTCCGGTAAGGTGCCATCTTTCAGAAATAGTATGATAGGATCCATCCAAGAAGGGCCTAGTTCGGCGCAACATACCGCTTCTGCTTCGGGTTTTTCAATGCTTGGTCTAGGTAGGTAGTCGATCAGCAATGGATAAGGGATGGAAGTATCTGCCATTGAAGCAAAGCCTGCTAATTCATCTGCTCTGCTGTTTTCTTCCCTGCCGATTTGTTCTATCCGCACTACTTCAAATTTCTTGATCTCTATTCTGACCAACTCTTGGTGCTTAGCCATCCTGTCGTCCTTTGCTTCGTAGTCGCCTGATATTTGGTTTACCACCAGCTGTGAGTCGCTGTAAACCATTAGCTCGGTGGCCTTCATGTAGAATGCTGATTTGAGGCCTGCAAGAAGTGCTTCATACTCCGCTTCGTTGTTTGATGCTAGGAAGCCAAGGTTGACTGCTTGCTCCACTACTAGGCCGTCTGGAGAGATGAGGACTATGCCGAGTCCTGCTTCATGCCGGTTGGATGCTCCATCCACAAAGAGCTTCCACATCTCTCCAACGAACAACTTCCAGCAAGTGGAGGGATCAGATGATGCCTTGGGGTCAAGAACGTTGCTGGTGTCTTCTTCAGGGTCCATGCTTGCTGTCTGCCCCTTATTATCTGATTGTACCAAGTCTTTATTTGTTGGTGAGTCTTGACTTGGTGTAGTATGGTTTGCTTCTTCCTTCCTTACTTTGCTCTGGTCTGCCTTGGGACTTGACTGGGTAACCTGTACCAGGGGTTGCGTTATTTCGACGTCAACTTCCATCCCTAGCTCGGTTGTTTCAGTCAAGTCGACTGGGCAGATATGATGACTTCCTGGGGTGAATTCTGCTACAAAGTCTGCCAAAGCTTGTGCCTTTATTGCGGTTCTGGGTTGGAATTTGATGTCGAATTGTCCCAACTCTACTGCCCACTTCAGAATTCGCCCAGAAAAGTTCGCCCTTTCAAAGAGAGCTTTTAATGGAAAGGCTGTGAGGACAGCTATGGTGTGGGCGTGAAAGTAATGCGACAACTTCCTTGAGGCCATCATCAAGGCTAAGGCCAGTTTTTCCAGTGGCAAGTACCTCGTTTCGGCACCCAGCAATGTCTTGCTGACATAATAGATGGGCAGATGTTGGATTCCTTCTGCGCGGACCAACACTGCGCTAATTGTGTGCTGCGAGACTGCCAGGTACAAGAAGAGTTCTTCTCCAGGAATTGGGGTTACAAGTAGTGGTGGAGAAGACATGTATTCTTTTAAGCTTTCCAGAGCGCGGTTGCATTCGTCGTCCTACTCAAACTTGGCTTTTAGAGCATGGAAAAATGACCGTAGTCTGTCTGACGATCGACTTATGAACCGATTGAGCGCAGCTGCCATGTCGGTGAGATGCTGCACTTCCTTTACTGAATTTGGCCCCTCCAGATCCTGAATTGCCTTGATCTGAGAGGGGTCTGCCTCAATACCCCGATTGGTCACCAGGAAGCCTAGGAATTTGCCAGATCCTACTCCGAACGCACACTTAGACGCATTGAGGCGTAACTTGTGCTTCTTCAGGATCTTAAACATCTCACCTAGATCCTTGAGATGGTCATTCTCATCCTTGCTCTTGACCACCATGTCGTCGATGTAAGCTTCCATTGTTCTACCTAACAATAGCTCAAACATCTTGGTGACCATTCGTTGGAATGTCGCCCCTGCATTCTTTAGGCCAAAGGGCATGACCTTGTAACAGTATAGACCTCTTGGAGTTGTAAACGACGTGACCTCCTGGTCCGGTTCATACATGGCGATTTGATGGTAGCCTCTGTATGCATCCAGAAAGCTAAGTCGGTTGTGCCCCGCCGTTAGGTCTACCAGTTGATCTATCCGTGGTAGAGGAAAGTTGTCTTTTGGGCATGCTTTGTTGACTGTTTTGTAGTCGACGCAGACACGCCATTTGCCATTCTTCTTTGGCACCACCACTGTATTGGAGATCCATCTTGGGTAGTGTACTTCTCTGATTGCCCCTGTCTCCAGCAGGTTTCCTACTTCTTCCGCCACTATCTCGGCGTGATGGAGTGCCGATCTGCGAGTCCGTTGAATGATTGGTCTAGCGGATGGGTGGACATTGAGTTGGTGACAGATGAAGTTTGGATCAATGCCTGGCATGTCGTATGGAGTCCAGGCGAACACTTCGATGTTAGAGGTCAAAAATTCCAAGATCTCTAATCTCTCAGTGCTGGATAACGACGAACCGAGCAAAAAGAACTTATCCGGGTTCTTTTCATCTATTCTTTCCTCTACCAAGTCTTCCACCGCTTTTTAATTGGCCGCTTTGCCAACATCTGCGAACAGTTCGTTATTTTCAGGTTCTTCCACCGAATGAACGTATCCCTTGGCAGCGCGACTGCCATTCACCATGACAAAGCATTGTTTGGACATGATCTGGTCTCCATAGACCTCTTCAATTACCCCAGTTTCATTGGGGAACCGCATTACTTGGTGGTAGGACGACGCTACCGCTCGCATGGCATGCATCCATGTTCTGCCCAAGATGATGTTGTAAGTGGAGGGGACTTTCAATACCCAGAACTCCACTTGCTTTGTTACGCTTCCTGCTCTGACTGGGAGGATTATTTTGCCGACGGGCCATTCTGGCATGGAGTTGAATCCAATCAGGGGAGACACAACAGGTGCCAAGTCCTTGTCCTCTAATTTCAACTGCTTGAAGGTGTCGTAGTACATGATCTCACATGAGCTCCCTTGGTCAATCAAGATCCGCTTGATGTCATAATCCTTGACACGGAGGGTGATGACCAGCGCATCATTGTGAGGGCAGTATATTCTGGCCAAGTCTCTGTCTGAAAAAGATATGACGTTTGAAGCTTCTGTTCTCCCCTTCTTGATGATAGGTTGAGCGCTTAGTACCTCCCTTAAGTGCTCAGCCTTTTTGATCGACCCTCTGAGCTCGCATACATGCTCAGGTTCGAATACTCCATGTATCACGTTGATTATGCCTTGAGGTAGGGCGTCGATTGGCATCCCGTTGGGGTTATTGTGGTCCTGGGGGGCTGGTTGCGTCCCTCATTCAATGTATTTATCCAGGTGGCCGGCTGCCACCAACTCCTCCAGGTGCTGTCTCAATGGCGTGCAATTCTCAGTGCGGTGCCCCTTTTCTTTATGGAAGGTGCACCGCGACCTTTCGTTGTAGTCCTTCTGAGCTTCCCCTAGCTTGGCTGGCCATCTGACGAAAGGCTCATCTCTTATTTCACTTAGAATTCGGTAGATCGGTTTCTTGAATACTGTGGTTATGGCAGTGCGGACCCTCAACCATCTTTTATCCTGGTCTTCTCTGTTGTCTCGCCTGCCTTGTCCGTTTCTACTCGGATGGTCTACCGCGTTGACCTTTGTTGAGGCCTTTTTCTCTGGTATTGCGGTCGTGCCAGATTTTGTTTTGGCATGGGCACCATCCTCTTCCACCCTGATGTGCTGATGCACTCTTTCCATCAGGGCCTCCATGGTGAGGGGTGGCGTCATGGTGATTGAGTCCCTTAGTTTGTTCCCGACTGGAAGGCCTCTTTTGTACTGTGCAGTGGTGAGATTGGTGGGGCAGTCCCCAATCTGGTTGAAGGTCTCCCAGTAGCGACTATTGTAGGATTTTAGGGTCTCCTTGTCGCCCATGTCGATGGAGAGTAGCTGGTCGATCTCCACCGGGGTTTTGGTGTTTGTTCTGAACCTTGTTACGAACGCCTCTGCCAATTGCGCCCAGGAGGCTATGCTGCCTTCTGGAAGTTTTTCGAACCAAGTCAAGCCTAGGTCACCAAGGCTGGAGGGGAATAGGATGCACATCAAGGCCTCGTTACGTCGGTATACTACTATAACCTGGCGGAAGTGGCTTAGGTGCATGTAGGGATCTATTTTCCCCTCGTACGTGGTGAATTTAGGCTGAAGGAAGCTAGTAGGTAGGGGCGCGTTCTCAATTGTAGGAACAAATGGCGAGGTTTGCAGCCTCGCTAACGCTTTGTCCGTCGGTTCGTAGGCTGGGCGCGGTATTGGCATTCCAATCTCGACACTTCCATGCGTCCGAGGAGCCAACTGCTGAAGGGCGGATACTCTGTATGGATCGCGTGCCCTGGCATCCTCCTTCCATCGTGCCCTCTCCTCTAGCACGGTTCGTAGGTCGGATGATCTGGGTAACTCCGTTTGCCTGGATCTTGTCTGGTGCGTGTGCGAGGGCCGATAGGTGCTTCCCTCAGTGTATGACCTCTCAGTCCTCGTTCTCTCAGGCCTGGAGTGACGAGTCCTGGAGGTTCTGGATTGAGTATCGCCTGTCCTGAGGCTTTTACTCTTTGCTTGAGATGGTGTGGTACGTCTACTACGATTTTTCGAGTGGCGATGGGGCATCTTGCTTTTGCGCCCCTCTCCTGTCGCCACTCCTTTTCCCTTCATCTGGCGCTTCATGGACTCCATGTCCGCCGCCATCCGTCGTATTAATTCGTCTTGCTCCTTCACACAGTCCTCCAGAGTTTGAGGATCAATCCTCCGCCTTTGTCTCTCAGGACTTTGTGAACGAGAGTGACGGGGGCTGTTAGTCCGCCTTCTCCCCCTTGCATCCCTCCTGGGATTCTGTCGCTGTGGCTCCAAGTCCGCCATAGGAGGGATAGAAGGTAGACCTTCGTACCTTGCACCTCCCTTTGGTGTTTGTCCGTCAATGGCGGATTGTGGCAAATCTTCGTTATGCGCCATTGATTTTAAAGAGGAAAAGCTTGATCAAGAGGTTTTGTTCTTGTCTCAATTCCCACAGACGACGCCAATTGTACGGGAAAGAAATAAACCTTCTCGTATAATCCTGTTGATCAAGTCTGCGCTCCTCCGTACGTCGTCGCTTTACTCCCTGAAAACACAAACGTGAGCTAGCCGACGGGTGTGTGCCGGAAATCTCTCCGATGCTTAAGTCAGCAAACTAGACAAATAGACAAAAGCTCTGTATATTCGGGAATCAAGGTTGTGTTACCTCTCCATAGGTGATGTTTGTGAGCTTTTATAGGTTCTGTGTGGCACAATCCAAGTAGGACTCTTACTCCTCCATGTAGAGTCCTCCCAGGATTCATACTCTTGAAAGATAATGCTTATCCTTCAACACCCCCCTCACTGCTTAAACCAAGTGAGATGGTTTTACCATGGTCGGACTCCAATGTGGCCGAGGTAAGCATGGCTATGCTTAGCCACAGAATAGACCGAACTATCCTTAGTTCGGTTCGTCCTTCTACTGCCCTTACCTCAGCTCCTCTTCCACAAACCGTGGTAGGCCTAAACCGTGCTAACTTTAAGTAAGGTTTAGACCGAGCTAACTGTGCAATGACCGGTATAAGTTTTTAGTATGGTGACCGAGCTAACCGTAAGCTCTTTGGGACCGGAGTAACTTCAAGCATCTTCAAGACCGGAGTAACTTATATGGCCATTTTACTCAGCCCTTGCGGCCCATAACGGCCCATTACCCAGCTCGGCCCAATTTCCATATAAATTACCCTCTCAATGGTCTTTAATTTTGCACCATCACGACTACAATTAAGTTCATGCCATCAATATCACATTGCCTTTAAAATTAACAAGATATTCCATTTAGTCTTCTCATATTTGATCCTTCTCTTTATTTTGTTTCCTCCTCTAAACATGAAGCTTCCCATAAGAGTTGCCTCATTAAAAAACACCCTTACATTTTTTATACACTCAAAGTTTATGTCATGATGTAAACAGTGGATCATTGCATATGATTGCAAATATCTGCTGCACCTCTGTTGAAACTGGACTTATATTATGCACATATATTCCGAATTCAGTTATGTTATATAAGTCCTATTGTCTGTAATATCAACATCAGGACCAAACCAAACCAAGTTCGCATTGTTTTGCAACTGTATATGTTGTTTCCAATAAATAGGTTGGACATCATAGTCTTCATAATATACTTTACAAATTCTCATGAAGAGGTGTTAGCTATAGGTTATGTTAGGAATATTTGCAGAGTAAAGTGTGCCATAACCTACACCAAAATAGGTCAGGTATAAACCACTAAGCTATTTGCATATTTCCTTCTATAGTTTCAATCTCTGTCACAGGTTTTGCGAGACTTGGTTAAAGACACTATTCATCCATTCATTTAGTTATAATTTTTAGTATCATCTTAGAAAACTAACAAAACATGTAACAAATCCAAGTTTATGAGATTTGGAACACAAAGGCATGCCCAAGAAAGGAGAGGAAATTACCCATCATCATCGTTTTGTAAGACCATCCCACCAAAATCCACAACTTCTATAAGTGCTTGGTTCCACCTCTCCACTTTCAATCCATCTTCTTGCCTTGCAAATGCTTCTGCTAAACTTCATATCTTGTTCCGAAATTGGGAGGGTTCTATGCCATAGAAGACGGGAACAATGACATGCCCAAATTTTTTCTTCTGGTCAAGGATTTTTACAAGTTCATCAAGACACCAACTTCACGAAGCATAGTCTTTTGACACACAATTACTGAAATCCTTGATTGCTCAATTGCTTTTTTTAAGTTCCAATTCAATATTTTCTCCGTTCTCAATTGCCTTAGAATATATGTACATATATTAGATATACAGTTGCTTATCTTTGAGTTGCTTGAAGCTTATGAAGGAGGCATTTACACCTTTCCCAAGTATCCAATTTCTTTGAAATTCCTTCATAAATATAACATCTCCCTTTTTTGGGTACCCAGAATTTGGTAAAGCTGAATCAAAGGTGCAATCCATTTGCCCTATATCTTTGGCCCCATCACAATTAATTACATCCAAGGAAACAAAAAATTTTTCCCTTTCTTGTTTCTATTCAAGGAACATAAATATATAATATGATGTATTTCTATTTGTCACATTAAAAGCATTATTAAATAGTAAACAACATAAGCATGTAATACTTGCCTTGGTTTTGACACTTCTCTTTCAAAAGCTAGGTTCTTTTACATATCCCTTTGTGGTAATCTTATCAATATTCAATTATCAACTTCAAAAAGGGTTTATTACATAGATGAAACGCATATGTTTGTTTTCACAATTAGTATTTGTAAAAGAAAAAAATTTAGTCGTTAGACTTGTAAAGTTAATAGGATCTTGGTGCAACTAAGCCTTAAGCCTTAGTTATTTACTATAATGCCTAACTTTTTATGCTAGCTTGGTTGTTTCTTCTACTTATCATGGTTGTGTTTGGTGAGCTTTGTCATTCTTTTTTAGCTCTCTATTCAGTTTACTTTTTTGTTTGTTCTCATGATCTTTAATTGTATTGTTGTCTTTGCTATTATTATTTTAGTAATCTACTTCCTTTGATTTATAGTAATGACGTTTAATTATCTAGGTGCACTGTTTCATGTTCATATATGTCTCTTTATGTTCTACTTGTATAGTGTCCTTATTCTACTTCGTTTCTTTATGACCAATGAGGTTTTCTTCTTTTACAAAGACCAAAATAGCTTCAATACAAGTAAGTTTGTTGAAAACCAAATAGTTAGTTTTTTCACCCGAACTTTTTTCAATACACTTGCTATAACATGTGTCTTCAAAATTTTAGCTAAGTTGCAAATAAGTGAAAAAAAATAGCTTTAACACTAAATTGATAAGAGAAAACTTCTTTTTTCAGTAAGTAAAGAAATTTTGTATTAAAAAATATATATATTACATAAAGGTTAAATGAGATGCTTTAAGAAGCAAGCTACCTAGTCTATAAAGAAAGTAAAACTCTTGCAATCCAAGAGAATAGGTATAAAACAATTATCCTTACATCTCATGGGGTTAGAAGATCCCCTTAATGAAAACCATCTCCAAAGCATGACTAGCTATGAGTGTTTAAAATTAATTTTTCTTTTAAAAAGGATAGAATAGTACATCTTATCACATGTTTCTTTTTTTAAGGATCATAAGACTTCACCACTCCATAAAATCTGTTGATTTCAACAAGAAGCACTCCAGCTTTCCTCTTTCTCTTCTTCACCAGTTTCTACTTTGTTGGATTTTGTGTTTTGGTCTTCTTCACTCTCCACTATTGCTTGTCTAAGAGGGAGGATTAAATATCTTTTGCTTATGAGACCAAACCCTTGCAAACATCACACTTTTGTAAGTTTCCTTCTATAACAAAAGTAAGTTTGCTTCTAGTAAAAGTGAGCTGATTCAAGTAGAGAGGAGTTTCAATGACACTAGCAGTATACCTAAACCATATTTGCTCCTAAGGAACATTGTATTTTTTTCACCCACAATGGAAGAAGCATTTGAGCTTTGGTTATTTACTATAATTCGTAACCTTTGATGATAGCTTGGTTGTTTTTTCTATTTACGATGGTTGTGTTTGGTGAATTTTCTCATTCTTTTTTACCTCTCCTTGTTTACGTTGTACTTGTATAATCCAAATAGTTAGTTGTTTCACCCTAACTTTTGAATACAATCCCTAAACCACGTGTTTCCAAATTTTAATCTATGTTGCAAATAAGTGAAAACTTAAACTTTTGTCGGAAAAGATGTACAAGAGTTGGATGATGATAAAAGATACGCAATTCCGTTGTTGAGTATTTTTGTTTATTTGTTGCCCATTCCTACGTTAATGTTTGCTTGACTTGTAGGGTTCAAAAGAGTTGGATGATGATAAAAGATAGGCTGAAAAGTAAAGAGTACCAACAAGGTGTTAAGTCATTAATTGACTTTGCTACGAAAGATTTAGGCCTACACGATGACATTCGTTGTCCGTGTGTCGATTGCTTGAATGGCACAAAACATAGTTGACAAGTTGTATGGCTGCACTTGATTCGAAGAGGAATCGCGTGTTCTTATAGAACTTGGGTGCACCACGGGGAACATGTTCCAATGTGTCATGATCAGCCTAGTGTGTCAAACGATGATGGTGAAAGATATGGAGCTGCAATTTTTGACATTGACGATAATTTTGGCGAGTTGCCTACTATGTTGGAAGAGATTTACATGAGTGGCCTCGTGGATGATCATATCGACGAAGAACCTAATATCTCGGAGAGAGAAAAATTAGTGAAGTTTATTAGGTTGTTTGATGATGCTCGACGCAAAGTGTACCCGGAGTGTGAAAAGTTTTCCGTGTTGTCTTTCGTTATTAAGATGCTTCATATTAAGGTGTACAATAAATGGAGCAACAAATCTTTCGATATGGTTATGCAAGTTTTCAAAGACATTCTCCCAAAGTGTGATGAAACTGTTCCATGGACCCTTTATGAAGTGAAAAAGTTCTTATGTGAATTGGGTTTGGGATACAAGGCCATTCATGCATGCAAGAATGATTATATTTTGTTTTGGAAAGACAATGCAAAACTGGAGAATTGCCCTACATGTAAGGAGTCTAGATACAAGTTCAACAATCAGAGTGGTAAAAAGATTCCTCAGAAAATATTTAGGTACTTTCCTTTGACACCGAGGTTGAAGAGATTGTACATGTCGAAAAAAAATGCCGCAGATAGGACAACTCGCAGAATGTAATTTAGACCCATAGGTAGGAAGTTAGAGCCAAATATGGCCTAAACTTAGTCGAAAAAAGGCGTTTGAGGAGAAAAAATTCAAAACAGCCCCTGAACCACTGTGTGACTCTCACAAACTGCTTCCCCATGACAAATAGGACTTGTGACAACTGACGAAATGTAATTTGGACCCGTAGGTTGGGGGTTAGAGCTGAATACATTTTAAACTTAGTCGAAAAAGGGCATTTCAGGGGCAAAAATTCAAAACAGCCCCCGAACCACCATGTGAATCTCACGGACAGCTTCCCCATGACAAATAGGACTTGTGACAACTCACAGAATGTAATTCGGACCTGTAGGTAGGGAGTTAGAGACGAATACGCCCTAAACTTAGTCAAAAAAGGGCGTTTCGGAGGTGAAAATTCAAAACAGCCCCTGAACCACCATGTGACTCTCATGGACAACTTTTCCATGACAAATAGGACTTGTGACAACTCACGGAATGTAATTCGGATCCGTAGGTAGGGAGTTTGAGACGAATACGCCCTAAACTTAGTCGAAAAAGGATGTTTTAGGGGTGAAAATTCAAAACAGCCCCTGAACCACCATGTGACTCTCACGGATAGCTTCCCCATGACAAATAGGACTTGTGACAACTCACAGAATGTAATTCGGACCCATAGGTAGGGAGTTAGAGCCGAATACGCCCTAAACTTAGTCGAAAAAGGGCGTTTCGGGGGCGAAAATTCAAAACAGCCCCCAAACCACCGTGTGACTCTCACGGACTGCTTCCCCATAACAAATAGGACTTGTGACAACTAACGGAATGTAATCTGGACCCGTAGGTTGGGGGTTAGAGCCAAATATGCCTTAAATTTAGTCAAAAAAGGGCGTTTCAGGGGTAAAAATTCAAAATAGCCCCCGATCTCCCATGTGACTCTCACGGACATGTTCTCTATGAAAAATAGGACTTGTGACAGCTGGCAGAATGTAATTTAGACCCGTAGGTTGGGAGTTAGAGCCGAATACACCCTAAACTTAGTCGAAAAAGGGCGTTTCGGGAGCGAAAATTCAAAACAGCCCCCCGAACCCCTGTGTGACTCTCACAGATAGGTTCCTCATGACAAATAGAACTTGTGACAACTGACGGAATGTAATCCGGACCCGTAGGTTGGGAGTTAGAGCCAAATATGCCTTAAACTTAGTCAAAAAAGGGCGTTTCAGGGGCGAAAATTCAAAATAGCCCCCGATCTCCCGTGTGACTCTCACGGACAGGTTCCTCATGACAAATAGGACTTGTGACAGCTGGCGGAATGTAATTCGGACCCGTAGATTGGGAGTTAGAGCCAAATACGCCCTAAACTTACTAAAAAAAAGGGCGTTCCGAGAGTGAAAATTCAAAACAGCCCCCGAACCCCCATTTGACTCTTATAGATAGGTTCTCCATGACAAATAGGACTTTTGACAACTGACGGAATGTAATCCAGACTCGTAGGTTGGGAGTTAGAGCCGAATACGCTCTAAACTTACTCGAAAAAGGGCATTCTGGGGGCGAAAATTCAAAACAGCCCCCGACCCACCATGTGGCACTCACGGGAAGCTTCCCCATGACAAATAGGACTTGTGACAACTGACGGAATGTAATTCGGACCCGTAGGTAGGGAGTTAGAGCCGAATACGCCCTAAACCTAGTCAAAAAATGGCATTTCGGGGGCGAAATTTCAAAACAGCCGCCAAACCCCTGTGTGACTCTCACGGACAGGTTCCCCATGAAAAATAGGACTTGTGACAATTGACGGAATGTAATCCGGACCAGTAGGTTGGGAGTTAGAGTCGAATACGTTTTAAACTTACTCAAAAAAGGTCATTCCGGGGGCAAAAAATCAAAACAACCCCCGACCCACCATGTGGCTCTCATGGGCAGCTTCCCTATGACAAATAGGACTTATGACGACTAACGGAATGTAATTCGGACCCGTAGGTAGGGTGTTAGAACCGAATATACCCTAAACTTAGTCAAAAAAGGGCGTTTCGGGGGCGAAAATTCAAAACAGCCCCCAAACCGCCGTGTGACTCTCACGGATAGCTTCCCCATGACAAATAAGACTCGTGACAACTCACAGAATGTAATTCGGATCCGCAGGTAGGGAGTTAGAGCCGAATACGCCCTAAACTTAGTCGAAAAAGGGCGTTTCGGGGGTAAAAAATCAAAACTGCCCCCAAACCACCGTATGCCTCTCATGGTCAGCTTCCCCATGAAAATAAGGACTTGTGACAATTGACGGAATGTAATTCAGACCCGTAGGTAGGGAGTTAGAGACGAATACACCCTAAACCTAGTCGAAAAAGGGCATTTCGGGGGCGAAAATTCAAAATAGCCCCTGAATCACTGTGTGACTCTTACGGACAGTTTTCCCATGACAAATATGACTTGTGACAACTGACAGAATGTAATTCGGACCCGTAGGTAGGGAGTTAGAGCCGAATACGCCCTAAACTTATTCGAAAAATGGCGTTTCGGGGGCGAAAATTCAAAACAGCCCCCGAACCACCATGTGACTCTCGCGGACTGCTTCCCCATGACAATTAGGGCTTGTGAGAATTGACGGAATGTAATTTGGACCCGTAGGTGGGGAGTTAAAGCCAAATACGCCTTAAACTTAGTCGAAAATGGGCGTTTCGGGGGCGAAAATTCAAAATAGCCCTTGAACCACCGTGTGGCTCTCACAGACAGTTTTCCCATGAGAAATAGGACTTGTGACAACTGACGGAATGTAATCTGGACTAGTAGGTTGGGAGTTAGAGTCGAATACGCCTTAAACTTACTCGAAAAAGGGCGTTTCTGGGGCAAAAATTCAAAACAGCCCCCGAACTACCGTGTGGCTCTCACGGATAGCTTCCCCATGACAAATAGGACTTGTGACAACTGATAGAATGTAATCCAGACCCGTAGGTTGGGAGTTGGAGCAGAATACGCCTTAAACTTACTCGAAAAAGGGCGTTTTGGGGGCGAAAATTCAAAACAGCCCCTGAACCACCGTGTGGCTCTCACGGACTGCTTCCCCATGACAATTGTGACCTGTGACAACTGACGGAATGTATTTAGGACCCGTAGGCTTGGAGTTTGAGCCGAAAACGCCTTACACTTAGTGGAAAAACTCACAACACTTAGTTTAAAGAGCGACAACTTTATGAAAATAACATCTACATATTCTAATAATTGTCTTTATATATTTATAGGACGAAGAAATTACATATTAGATTGTTTGTGCAGTTGGTTGGAATAAATATTGCATAATTCATATATATATACACTTTCTTTTATTTCCAAGAAGACATTTCTCGATTGTTCTACCTTAAATGCATGTTAGAACATGTTCTCTATGGCTAACTAGATTGATATTTTGTAACCAATTCTAATGTTTTGTTTTGTTTTGTGTTTTTTTTTTTTAGATGGCTTTGTTGCGTGGACTTAGAGAATGAGATCCTCCGTTCCAAATTTTTATAATTACACTACCTAATTAATTTTAAATTAAAAATTAAATATATGTAAAATTATGTAACTGTATAATACTCACAAAAATCAAGTGCATGTGTAGTGTTTATTTTCCAACTTCAAGCAGTTTTGCATGTGCATGAAATGTCGTAATGCATTCTTATTCATAAAATCACGTTTTCCAAGATTTTTGTTTTTTTGAGATTCTCACGTGATATTATGATTGTATATATATTGGGACAGAGTGACAGGAAGATTTAGAAATAAAAGATCTGACTTGAGTTTAATGACATGAAAGCACCATGATTTAATGCACATCTAAATTTGATAAGAATAGAATAAAGAAATTAATAAAAAGTTTGTGTAAGATAAAGCAAAATATCAGAGCTGGTAGTATCAGCAATGCAGAAGTCTTGCAAAGGACTAGGTTCAAAGGAATGGGCAAGAGAGCAAAAACTGATCAAAGCTACCAAAGTCAATAACTGAGATTTGATTTCCAACTTGAAAAATGCCCTTTTTTTAGTTTTTGTAACTAATAAAACTAAGAAATATTAGTGGTATGCACACAAATGCAGAACTTAGAGCTTGAGTGTGGAGATGTGAAAAGCAAACATGGGTTGGGAGAGTTGGATGATAAAGTTATTATTTTACTTGTCTTTAATTTTAATGATTTGCCGTCCTAGAAAACTGAAGAAATCTGCATAGGTACTCAACTTCCCCAATTGGCCACTTTTGTTATTAGTAATAGTTGGTTTGGGATTCTCTATTCTTCTCTCCCGTAATACATGATTTTTTGTATTTAAAATTTTTATTTCGTGTATCCAATACACCATATTGACATGATAGTGTCTCGAAATTTTGTTCCCCACTATATTTGTCCGGTTGAGATTGTGCTAGATAGAGGGAAGCAGGAATTTTAGGTTGAGAGAATCTTCGTCTTTCTTGTTTTCCTTTCTTGATCCATTTGCATGGACAAAGGATATGATAGGAATTCTACATGTTTGGTTGCTGGATAAAAGAGAGTGGATTAGACTAGTCTTGTCCTTTTATTTCACATTTGGTTTTACAATTTGAAATTGGTATAACCTTCTAAGATAGGACACTATTCTTGTGAAATATAATAAGTGGCATAGGATAAAAAAATTTATGAAACAAAATAATTAAGCATATAATAATTTCATTTATTCTTGTCCCTAATATAGACTATTTTTCACATTCGTCTCTTATCTTGTGGGGCTCATTATCCCACCGCTTATTTCAAAAATAACTTTATTCTCCTTTTATCTTGTGTGCCAATTACGCGTGACCTTCTGATGCACAACCACATAAATATAGATAATATAGTGATTAATTCTTTAATCAAAATAATCAGATACACCTTGAAATTAAGTTAAACTTAGATCAAACAATAAAAATTAAGATAAACGGCAATGAGATTACAAAAATTTCTTCTATTTTTTTTTTTGAAAAAAAAAAGTCCTAAAAAAGTTGAAGAACATTTCTTGGGTTGAAGACAAGCCAGCTTAGTTTTTGAGTCAAAAGGCAGAGATGATCACTTTTGCTTGTTAGTTTTGCAATTGCTTTTGCATTCTATCTTTTTTATAATTCGTCACCTAGAAATTTAGTATTAGTTGGTAGAATAAAAATATTTTGAAAGTGATTGTGCCTGAGTTAAATCTGATTTAAATATTTTGTATTGTTCAGTTCTTTATAAATCCTCCAAATGGCAACAAAATTTTTATTTTTAAATACATATATATAATTTGTTTTTCTTTAACATTTTTCTTGTTGGAAATTTAAAAGAGTTACAATTTCAAAACATGAAGAAAAGCCCTTGGTACTTTTGCAAAACAGAAGTAGAATTTGAAATACAAAAATTTATTGTAGTAAACCAAACAACACTGTTCTGAAAAAACAAAACAATATTTATAAATAATAGACATAAGGATTGAAACTGGAAAAATTGAAATTGTATAACTTATAGAAAATATATTGTAGAATAGGAAAACGGATGAATGATTAAGGCTATCATTTGACGCTATATCCTTGAGACAGAATTCATCCCTCGCATTGGTGCTTATGAATTTTCGAATGCCTGTCACCTAAATTACATTGATCAATGCATACTGAAGAAGCACTTCTGTCGATGTGTTCAGTGAATCAACTGAGTTGAGCTGATTAATAAAGTTGTACAAAATTTCATTAGATAATTTAGTAAGTTTTTATTAAATATATTTAAGTTTGGCTTATTTATTAGTCTAATTGAGTTGAGTTTGAATAACTTAAATTTTTATAATGTATATAAACTCATCAAATTATTAAGTAATAAGTGTTATTTATCTTTTTAGTCTAATTGAGTTGAGTTTGAATAACTTAAATTTTTATAATGTTTATAAACTCATCAAATTATCAAGTAATAAGTGTTCAAATTTAAATTGAAAATATGAAAGGTATAGGGCACTGGGCCATAAATTTAATTTTGAAATTTTGGGGGCAACAACTCCAAGCTTTAAGTTTTTAGGGCCATAAAAACAATAATAATTTAAAAGATCATATGATTTTAATCTATGTGTCCACTATTTCACCTATTTGCTCAGTGTCACTTATTATTTTTTTATTCAAAAACTATTTAATTTGATTTTAAAAAAAATGAAAAAATTAAACCTTATATTTTTTATATAAAAATACCAAATATCAACACTTGTCATTTGATAAAAGGATTTCTAAATTGAAAACACAATAGAATATCTAAAATCTTTTTGAATTAAAAACATAAACAGAATATCTAAATAAATTGAAAATACAAAATCTTACAAATTACCATGAGTGCTCGCAGTTTGGCTGTTCAATACGGCTAAAGGAAATTCAAATCTCCTATCCGTCCAAAACTAGGCAGATTGGAAAAAATCAATTCGCAACAGTCCGCTCGTCATCATGCATCCATAAAAAATGTGATCAATTTGATTTGGTTAATTTAAATGGATCGAAATATTCGCTGAATCTTCATTTAACATTGACTAATATAATCTTTGTTTGGCATTGGCTTTTTTAGCCGACTTTTTTATGTTAGAACTTTTTTAGTCTAACTTTTTTAGCCTTATTTGGTTTGGCTTTTATGATTTTGTGAGAGAAAAAATGTAATGATTATGGTTTGGATGTGACATTTTATTTTATTAACTTATGTAGCTAATTTTGTCTTTTTGTACTTTTTTAGCCAAAAATCTAAAACCAAACGAAACTATAATTAATTTTTGTGTTGAGACTTTTTTAGCCTCGTTGGGTTTATTTTTTTAATTTTTTTGATTTTTGTAAGAAAAAAGTGTAATAATTATGAATTAGATTT
This sequence comes from Camellia japonica, assembly GCA_030407325.1. Taxonomy (NCBI): domain Eukaryota; kingdom Viridiplantae; phylum Streptophyta; class Magnoliopsida; order Ericales; family Theaceae; genus Camellia; species Camellia japonica. The sequence goes on along the minus strand of JAPPVO010000031.1, from coordinate 14,130,313 downwards.
GATATTTTTCTTATTAATTTATTTAATCTATTTATCATTTTGTGATTTTTTAGTCCAAAAATAATAGCCAAACAAGGGTTGAGTATCCTATTTTTTCGTTTTGGCTTTTATCTATCTTAAAAAATAAATAAATAAAAAATAATAATCTAACAAAGGGGGACTTAAGCAAATATTGACTTGACTTGTTATTTATTTATTTATTTGTAAGCCTTTTGATCTCCTCGACGGAAAAAACCCTTTGAACGCAACCATTTTGAAGTCTGACACTTTTTGTACCCAATTTGAACCATAGTTGCTTGAAAAAATTGTATTTAAACACCATAGTTGTGACTGGAAGGTCCCCGATTGATTTCTCAGAAAAATGGCCGACACACTAGAAGAGGAATTTTTATTGTATTTATCTGACGATTTCAAGGAATATATGTACAAGGAACTCTACTGGTTGGCCTCATACTCTTCTCCCTACCATTAGTATGGAGGGGTTTTCTGGAGCCGAGAAGACGACGAACCCCAACGTCCTTCTACTCTCCCCGACGGCGGTGAGTTACTCCTATCTCTCTTTCTTTATTTATTATGATTATTATTATTATTTTTAGATTTGAATATTTATTTATTTTATAGTTTAGTCAATTTAAATCAATAATGTTACCTTGTTTTGAAATCAATCCTCTCCTGAAATTTGTTTGTTTTTATCAGATATTTCCAACTTAAACAGGACCATCAGAGATTTGCTTTACAGCATTATGAACCCTTGGTTTGCTTGTACGAGGCTAGTTCAATTTTGGGCACCCATAACAACAAAAGAGGGCCGGTCTTTTCTTACAACTCGAAACCAACCTTTCGCTCTAATAACAAAAGATTATAATCGACTTGTTATTAAAGGACTTTGTGGGTATAGGATGATCTGTATGGATTCTAAATTTGACATTGATTTGGATGGGGGGAAGACTTGTGAACAACACCTTCCTGCCCGAGTGTTCAACCATCAATTCCCCGAATCCACTCCTAATGTGGAGTTTTACTCTATCACCGAGTATCCACAGCGTGACGATGCTCTACGTTGCGGACTCCGACAATCTTTTGCTTTCCCAGTCTTTGAATCTTCTACTCAAAGGTGTGTTGGCGTAATTGAAGTAGTGGCACCACCAGAGGAAGCCGTTATTTGTAACAACTATTTTCGGTACGGAATACATAAAGATTTTGAGGTTAGTACCCCCACTCACTCACAAATTGGCATTTTCAATATCTTGTTAATATTGATTACTCATTACACTCTCTCTCTTAGAACATCTACAGTGGTGTGGTGTGTTTGTTTGTGCAATAAGTTGGTGGGGGTTTGCCTGTTCAAAGAGAAAAATAATGCTTAAACGCAAGTGTTAAACACTCTGTTAAATTTCTCATGTGTTTGTTAACTATGCTCGGAGGGGTTAACACACAAAAGAGTAAACCACATTCTCATTTTTCTAGATCATAAGTGTTTTAAAACATCATGTTTGGATGGCAAGAACAATTCAATGACACATAATAAGAATCATATGTCAAGTCTCTTTCATTTCGTTGTTTGGATGTGTTCTAAAATGAGAGTGCAATTCCTAGTTCGGTTCCCGAACTGGAATGACATTACTACACTAAGGTAGTGTTTTGTTGGTTGGAATGATTGTAGGCTTGAATAGAATGGCTAGTAATCTTTGGCTTTCCAATAAAATGACCATTCTCCTAAATTGGAGAATATGGTGATTTCATTTCCAAATTTCCAATGTATATTCTTTCCTTTTTATTGAACCAAACATGATAATAGATATTATGATGGACTTAATTTTTTAATAATTATAGGGTTTTGTATATGCTTCCTTTTATTTGCAAAATGTTATTCTACATTTCAAAGTTTATGAGATTTCTCAGTTGCATCTTTCCATTCCTCTGCAGGAGTTTGGTATGAAATGTTTAGTTTTATTTGATCACAAGCACATGGAATTAGTAAGTGCCAAACTATAATGCAATGTCAAATTTGGTTTTTTTTTATTTTTCTTAAATTAATATCGTGAGGAACATTTGCTCACTAATACCTGGATGTGACAATACTTTCAAACTAGGATGACGACAAAGATGAAGCTCATAAAGTTGCCTTCGATGAAATCAAGAACGTGTTGAAATGGGTATGTGATGTTCATGATGTACCTTTTGCTCAGGCATGGGTCCCATGCAAGATGGGTTGTCTATGCAGGGGCAGCCATCATGCAAGTTGTTATTACCAGCAAGGTTACTATTATCGACATGTAGATGCTTTTCATCGTATCGGTTCTTTGTTTCACTTAAAGAATGGGGCGGGGGTTGTTGGGAGAGCACTTTTGTCCACTAATATGGTATTCTGCAGGGATGTAACTCAACTTAGCCTAACTGAGTACCCATTGGCACACTATGCACGACTATCTAGATTCAGCGGTTGCTTCGCAATATGCTTGGAGAGCAATTGCACTGGAAATGATGTTTACGTGCTAGAGTTTTTTATGCCGATGAGCAACAATGCCAGTGAAAACCCACATACCTCATTAAGGAAAATATTGGAAACAATGAGGAAATTTTTTTCTTGTCTTGGGGTTGCTTCTAGAGAAGAACTTGGGGAAGAATTACATATTGAAGAAATTGGTATTCAAAATGGTGAGAAACTTGATCCTGTTCAAATCCCCCAAACCACTATATCTTTGCCTCAGCTGGAACTCTCACAAGGTGAAGTTGAGGTAATGCAAGTGGATTCATCAGATCAACAATTAGTGAATGCCATAAATACTGGAAGCAATGTTGGCAGTACAGAACATAACAACTTTGCTATTACTTGTAAACAAGAGAAAAGCACAGTGAAAGTGTCAAAAAGAAAAGGCAACAAATCTGGAGGCATAGTAAAGACGTCAAAAAGAGATGGCAACAATATCGGAGTTAAAATTAAAATTCCACTAGAGGATATCCTACAAAATTCAGGATTGAGCCTTGAGAATGCTGCAAAAAGCCTCAAAGGTATGCTTGCACCTTCTTAAATTAAAATGTAATTTTACTTGTGATGTTGGTAGTTATTTCAACTAGATGGACTCTTCTAGTAGAGTATATATTGAGCTTTTTGCAGAAACAAATAGAAAGTAAGTTCTCTTATTTTGATTTTTCCTTTCGCAGTTAGCAAATCTACATTGAAGCGTGTATGTAGGACTTTTGGTATAGAGAGGTGGCCACCTCGCAAGATAAACAAGGTTGGTTGCTCTCAACTCGATGAATCGGCCCTGTGTGTTGATCTGGAACAAAGCTCACTATTGAATCTTGATCATCTTCCTTTTGCTCAAACCTCAGCCACTATTGTTCACACCGAGCCACATGATACGACGATGCAAGATGCCAATGTTGTGACTATGAAAGCAAAATATGCAGAAGGTAATGCAATTAAGTTTCGTCTGTCTTTGTCATCGAGGCTCACAGAGTTGCAGCAAGAAGTGGCACAGAGGCTAAACCTAGATGCTGGAACTTATTGTGTCAAGTATAAAGATGAGGACGGTGATTTGATTTTAATAGCCTGTGATGGGGACTTGCGAGATTTTATGAGCGTTTCTAGATTGGAAGGCAAAACCTGTATTGTGGTATTGCTTGAACCAAAGTTACCAATTACCGATCATCTATAAAAGGGGAGAAAAAAAGAGAGAAAAGAACTTGCCAATTTACCCACTGAACAAATTGAATCTTGCTAAATAAGCACTTCCTCTTAAACTGCCTTAGCTTTAACTAATGAGATTTTACATTTTGTGTAGTTATCGTGGTATTTCTTTTATTCATTTGCAAGTTTACCTGGAGATGTGCATTTATTCCATTGGTTATCTATCACTCTCCTCCAGAGGTCGTCTTTTTTCCCCTAGAATTTGATGGTAATGTTTCCCCACAATTAGTACTAGCTATTTAAAATGGAAAATTTTATCCATAAAATTTATATGAGTTTTGCTACAATTCTCTATTTCATCACTCTCAGTTACACCTCTAATGAGATGGCAAATAATTTTGAAAGGAGGGAAGAACTTTGAAAGGAGAGAAGAATTTAAAGAGTTGATTTGTTGGTATTATTTGGCATCTCATTAAAGGTGCAATTGAGGGTGATGAAATGGGGGATTGGGTATTTCTCAAGAATAATGTTATATGTATCAATTAGTGTACTAATTAGTGTATCAATTGATGATGCGGCATAATTTAAGAAGTTTTGGGTATTTGTAATTTGTATAATCAGTGGGGTCAATAATAATGTCATAAATTATGCCACATCATTATACAAATTATAAATACTAAATACTTCTTAAATTATGTCACATCATCAATTGATACACTAGTTAATACATTAATTGGTGCATGTAGCACTATTAATTTCTCAGTTTATGCAAAAAAAAAAAAAAAAAATTCACAAAAATGACGTGGCAATGTCATTATTGTAAATAAATTTATATTTAATGGCTTTTTTTATTCATTCAAAAAATGATGTTTTGTTTTGAAATGAATGGTTAATGAGTCACATCATTACGTATGAATTTTTTTTATTTATATAGTATTTACTCATTTAAAATTTGTTTATTTATTTATTTTATTTTGGCTAAGTTTGTCTCCAGTCGACCACAGATTGGACATGCACAATCCAAGTTAGGGCACAAGATCGGTGGCCTGCCAACCCAACACTAGTCTTATTAAAAACAATGTCAATATAATTACATTAAAATTCTGAAATATGCTCTCTATATATATATTTGCACTCAAGGGAGGTTAGTGTAACCTACCACTAATAATATGGTATGAAGTTCTCTATTAAATAGAAGAAAAAAAAAGATGATATATAAATAAAAAATTTGTACAAAAATTCATATAGAATGAGTTGGCAAAAGTGTATCAATTTATTGGGTAAATTACAAACACACTATATGAGGTTTGTTTAAAAATGTTCTTTATACTTTTGGAAATTACATCTCATCCTTTAAGTTTTCAGTCGTATAACAAATGATCCATTTCATTAATTAAGTCAATTAACAGTTTTTAATAATGTCTAAAATATATTTTCATTAACAATTAATGTAATTTCATTGTTGTATAGAAAAGTTGTTAGGAATTTTATTTTTTTTGTTAATTATGTTAAACAAAGAATTATGATAAGGAAGTATTTATAATTTTCAAAATCACTGGAATAACCTATTTTAAAAATAAATTTTAGGTTATATATTTGTAATTTAATTCAATTTATTTTGAAAAAATTACAAATCAATGATATTTTCACAAAATATTTATAAATTAATGAAAAAGTTTATAACTAATTATTAAAATTGATAAAAGTTACCACTGATTTAACATTTGTTTTTTTTTTTTATATTGAAAGACTCATAACATGATTTATAATTTTTAAAATGTTTTTTGGGTGAATAATAATTTTTAAAATGTTACTCTCACATTATTTTTATAAAATTTGATGTATGATTTTTTTTGTTTATTACAAATTATTTTTTTTAAAAAAATTATAATTGTGACGGGTGGTTGTTGAGGCTGATAGGGGTGGTTTGGAATGTTCCAAAATAAGTGTATTTTTTGACTTTTTATAAAAAAAAAATGTGTAGAAAAGTAGAAAAAGTGGGTAGAAAAGTAGAGAGAAGATGTTGATAGATATTGATAGATGTTGATTGATGTAACCAAAAAAAGTGTACGTATGCAAAAAAAAGTGCACTTTTTTAGTGCATGCTAAACACCTCCAAGTTTGGCTAAACTAAAAAAGTGCACTTATTTTATCTTTTTATCTTTTTTGGGTCACATCAATCAATATCTCCTCTCTATTTTTTCTACACATAATACAAGAAAGTCAAAAAGTGCACTTATTTAATCTTCCCAAACTTGGCTGGTCAATTATATCCGTGCGTCACTCACCTGTCACTCATTAAATTAGATAAGGTCATTTCAGTTTCTATAAAGTATGGGTATTCGCGGTTCGGTTGCCGGAAAACTTCCAATTCGCCATTTATCCGCCAGGTTGGTGGATTGAAAAAAATCAATCTGTATCCGCCGGATTGACGGATGCAAATTAAGCGGATTAGCAGATTGGCGGATGAATGCGAATCGATTTGGCGGTTTAAACTTTTACAAATTTTGAACATAATACAACTTGTCAATATATATATATATTTTTGATAACAATCCAATTAAATATAATCAAAAGATTATCAAGTAAATTGTCAAATACCAATAATAAATACGTATAAAAAAATCATGCATTATCAAAACTATTTCATTACTTTTTTTATTCAAAAACTATTTAATTTGATTTTTTTAAAAAATGACAAAATTAAGCCTTATATTTTCCATACAAAAATACCAAGTATCAACACTTGTCATTTGATAAAAAGATTTTCAAATTGAAAATACAACCAAATATCTAAACTATTTTTTAATTGAAAATACAAACATAATATCTAAACAAATTGAAAATATAAAGTCTTACAAATTACTAGGAGTGCTTGCGGTTTGGCGGTTCGATTTCGGCCAAAGGAACCGTAAATCTACCATCCCTCCAAAACTAGGCGGGTTGGAAAAAATCAATCTACAACCGTCCGCTTATCATCATGCATCCGTCCAAAATACGGTAGATCGGTTCGGTTCGGTTCGGTCAGTTTGGGCGGATCGGAATATCCGCTGCTCACCCCTACTATAAAGACGGAGAAAGAGAGAGAGGGTGTGTGAAAACACAGAGAGAGAGAGAGAAGAAAGAAAGAGAGCGAGAGAGAGAGAGAGAGAGAGTTTTTGCAAGTCCATTAATTTTTTATCAGTGGTGCTACATGCATCAATTAGTGTAATAACTAGTGTACCAACACTAGTTATGACATTATTATTAATTTCACTAATTATACAAATTACAAATACCAAAAACATCTTAAATTATGACATATGATCAATTGGTACACTATAAAATAATGCTATATGCACCAATTAGTATACTAACTAGTGTAACAATTGATGATGTAACATAATTTAAGATATTTTTGGTATTTGTAATTTACATAATGAGTGGAGTCAATAGTAATGTCATAACTAATGTTGGTACACTAGTTAGTTCAATAATTATTGCATGTAACACAACCGTTTTTTTGAGTTTAGTTTTCTGGAAATTGAGTTTTTTGTTTTTAATATTTTTTTTTTATTTTTAGTGAATATTTTTAAAATTTTAAGCAAAATTTTAGAATTTTTTAGATGCAAATTATTTAGATGTATCTAAATAATAAAATATTTGTGAAAAAATATTTTAAAAAATTAATAAATATACAAAAATACAAAAAAAATGTATTAAGTTTTTGTATTTTATTTTTTATATTTTTGGTATTTAGTAAATTTTTTAAAGATTTTTTTCATAAATATTATATTTTTAAGTGTATTTATGTTAGGTGTGTCTAAAAATTTTAAAAAACTATTTAAAATATTAAAAAAAATCAACAAAAACAAAAAATAAAAAAATATAATTTTCTAAAAAATGTTTTGTGAAAACTCAAACCAAGCAAAGGAAGTGTCCGACCAGGACATAGCTGAAGCCTTAGAGTCTCTTCTCTGCCAAACATGCCCTAGCTCCACCACCTTCACCTCCTTTAACAGCGTCGTTCACCATTTGGAATCCAAGCTAGGGTTAGATCTCACTCCCAAGCTCGATTTCATCCAAAACCAGATCCACCTCCTCCTCTTCCAATCTCACCGTCCTCCACCTCCCCTCTACCACCACCAACCCCCTCCAAAAGCCCATTTTGTCCTCCACCAAAACCCTAATTTCCACCAACTCCCTCCTTTCGCCGCCGATGAGCTCGGTTTTCGACGATCGCTGCCACCGAAGACCGAATCCTCCGCTACCGCTACTACTGACGCCGCCCCTACTGAATCCCCCAAAGAGAGGTATGTTTGCTCAACCGTTCTTTTGGTTGGTGAGAAAATTCTGGAAATGAATAGAAAATTAATCACTTTCCTTTCTGGTTACGTTTTCTAAACAACCCATCGATGTTTGGATTTGTTTTTTTCTCGAGTTGGTTAGAATTCACTAGCATCATGATATCGTAACTTGTAAGTCTATTGTTTTGTGGCTTGATGTTTATTTTTCTATGAATTTGTAATTTGTGATGTGACAATGTTATTGTTTGTGGTAACCTCACTGGGTTGGCCGAGCGGTAAAGACTTGTCTCAAGTACATTGGTTTGCGGTATATTGTATAGATTGTGGGTTGTTCCAATAGAGAAACAAAATGTCGTCTTGGGTGTATGACTGTTTTATTGAAGTATGAAATGCGTGGAGTGCAATCTTTAACTTATGAAGTAGGAGATAAATTGTTTTCCATGTTTAGTCTTTGGGATAATGCACAATTCTATTAGATCTTGTTTTCAAGTGTATATATCAACAAACAAACCCCAGATAAGAGCTTAGTTAACTCTTCTACTACTGTGAGGATAGTAGACCATATATGATATACCCCAACATCGTCTTTATAATGTGGTTCGTACAATCATTTAACCAATAAACCAAATAACAAATGTGATTGTATTGAACTGATGGTTCTATGCAAAGCAAGTATCGTGAGGTTGCAAGGCCTTCTGAATTGGTGTTACACAATTTATCGATTCTTGGTTCAGAGTCTCACTGTGGCAACAAGAATGCTTTCGTTGTTTGGGTGTGTTCTAAGGTAGTGTTTTGTTCATTGGAATTATTTTTAGGATTCAATAGAATGGTTATTCATTGGCTTCCCATTGAAATTCTAGTGAAATGACCATTCTCCTAAATTGGTGAATGGTGATTTCATTTCTGATATATATTTTTCCTTTTTTGCCGGATTAAACATGAGAATAGATATTCCGACGGAAATACCATTCAGTTCCCGTGAATGAAACTATAGCGATCTCGGTTTTACCCCGACCTTTATTGTGTTCCGGACTTGGGTTCCGTGGTCATATATTGTTATCTATGTCTTGTTTCCTCCCTTTAATTCTTTGAATTTGAGTTTAGGGACTTGTTGGGTGAGTTTGGAACAGGTTGGTTGTCTTTTGGTATAAATGGTTGTTGCCCAGATTTTGGCCTCTTCGCTCGAGCGAGGCTTCTTGCCCTCAAGCGAGCCTTAGGTATTTGCTTCTTCGCTCGAGCGAGCACTCTTGCGCTCAAGCGTGCGTCTGCGTCTCTGTAAAACCTGAAGGATGGTATTCTTCGCTCGAGCGAGCATTCTTGCGCTCGAGCGAGCCCTATGTTATGTATTCCTTCGCTCGAGCGAGCATTCTTGCGCTCGAGCATGCTTCTGCATTGCAGACCTGAAGCTTTGCATTGTTTGCTCGAGCGACGCTTCTTGTGCTCGAGCGAGGTGACCTTTTGTGTCTGGTCGCTTGAGCGAGAACTCCTTCGCTCGAGTGAGCCTGGTTTACATCAGTTCACAGCAGCACCGTTTTGGCTTCATTTTTGATCTTCTTTTCACTCACAAACCCTAAATCTGCAGCTTCTCTCTCTAGAAATCACCTTATCTCTAAGGTTTCATCTAAATCCATTGAGTTCTTGACTCTAGTGTCTTTGAGAATAAGGTAGAGGGCTTCAAGAGCTTTGTGTTGATCCAAGCAAGGGTTGATTTTGTCATCTTTGGAATTTCGATCTTGTTTGTTCATCTTCAAAACTTGAGGTAGGGAATTTCTACACTCTAATATGGTTTTTAGCTTAGTTATTTGCTATTGTATATAGATGATGAGATATGGTTGTGGTTTGGACAAATCTAGGATTTGGGTGTGAATGAAAAGAGGGGTTTTGATGAATATGAGGTAAATGAGTATGAGCCTTGAATATAAGATCTTGTTGTGCCAAAATAGTTGATTTTGGTGTTTGGGTTGATATTTGGAAAGAGGGAGATTTTTCCCTAATTTTGATTAAATTATTATTTTGTATAAATAATTGGAATTAACATTGAAAATGTGAAATTGGAAGATTGGATATGTAATATCTCACCTATATAAGTTTTGAATAAACTATTTATCTTGAGATTGAACATCTCTTTAGAAATGGATGTATTGGGCTATCGGTGGAGGATAGCTATGATTGTTGTAGAAATTGCATGAGGATTAGGCGATTTAATGCTAATCAAATGTTGGTTGTCATTGCATATGACTATGTTTACAAATGCATTGTATATGTATGTTTATTGGGAGGAGAAAGGGGATGTACTCCATATGTGATTATGTTTATAAATACATTGCATATGTATATTTATTTGGGAGGAGAAAGGGGATGGACTCCATTTAAAGCAAGTTGGCTAGAGTGTCCTGGGTGAAAGACCTGAAATTTCATATATAAATGGGTGCCGATTCCTTCGGACGAAATATTCGTAAAATGACAGGTTTGAAGTGTTTGTGTATTTTGGCATAGTTGGAAAACCATTTAGTAGTCTCATTTTGTTTGTTGAAAGATAATGAATTTAACTCATGAATTGAGTAGCATATATGAATTAGAAATAAATTGAAGAAAAATAGAAATGAGGTTAGGTCTTAGTGGTATATGAATATGCAGGCCTTGTAGATGTTTTAGTATCGGTATTGTTTATGCACATAGTATTTATACCTTTGCTAAATCTCATATATTGTGTTAGATTATCTCTACTGGGCTGTTGGCTCACTCTATACGGGAATATCATTTTCAGGTGCAGGTGAGGTGTTACCTCCAAGGCAATAGCATGGATGGACTTTCGGGAAGCAAGAGCTTCTTATTTATACCTTATATGTGTATGTTTGTTATTTGCAAAGCCAAGGGCTTAAGATGTAATGAGCAAGACTCAATTTGTGTAACCAAGCAATGACTTGGAAAGATGTAAGCCTACATGGCATTTAACTGGTTGTTAAACAGTGAACTCTGATATATGAAAGTATGTTGTTTCTCATATTTATTCCGTATATGAGTTATCTTTGTTGTATTATTTTGGGGGCGTTACAGAAACACTGTATAAATGGAAATCCTATTCCTACATCCCCATGGGAATCTCACATTTTTGGAGTAATATGACTTATTTAAGGATAAAACAAGTAGATGGTTACATAATATTTAAAATTATATTATATTATTATTTGCATAGAGGATTGCTAAGAAGCATGGACATGCAACATGACACGGATATGACACGGACATGTCGACATGTTAATTTTCAAAAAATATAGGACACGACACGTGAGGGACATGTATAAATAGATAATTTATATATTTATTATATGTTATATATATATGAATATATCATTTAAAGATAATAAAAAAAGCAATATGACACTAACTTTTATAAATTTATATGGTTTTTGTTTTATTATTGTACCTTAAGTTGTTTTGTTTAAACTTATAATTAGTTTCACTTGTGTCTAATTGATAGACATGTGTGTTTAAGCGACAAAAACGTGTATTCTCCAAGTGTCCAAAGACTGTCTGGGTTTTTAAAAAAATTAAAAAATATGACACGTTTTGATGAGTGTCGGACATTTGTCGAGAAAGTGTCTAAAGAGTGTCGGTGTTCGACGCGGACATGACACGGATACATCACCTTATTAGAAGTGTCTGTGCTTCTTAGGAGGATTATTAACAAAACCAAACATTTGAATTGTATTAACATAGAAATATTATTATTAATAATAGAATTCCTAACAATAAGAATTTTATTCCTTTTATTTGATTTTTTCCATCCAAACATAACTAACGATTTGGTAATATTACCACTCCTTTACTCGTATCATACCTTCATCCAATTGTGTATGGGTGTTGGCTATTGGACGAAACTAGGAAAAATTAGAAACATTAGGGATCAAAGTGGGAAAAAACTTGAAGGGCTAAAGCGAGGAACTGCTGAAACTTAAGGAGGCAAAGTGTAATGTACTTAAATTTAAATTATAATGTGTTATTGTAAATAAATTTGAGTTAGAACGGGATTATTTAAGATTTACTATATACGCTTTTTTGATTTACATGAATTTGGACTAATGTCCCTAGAGGGGACAAGTGATTTCTTTTTTCTTTGTTTTCATTTTTTTGGTTTATCTTTGGGTATATCTAGAAAGTCACTTCAACTTTTTGGTTTCTATTTTTCTTACTGCTTCTCTTTATACTGATGTTATCGTTAAGGCGGTGATTGAATAGAGCATTCATAGGCTAATTGTGTTTGACTTAAAGATATAATTTTTCTGTCAATTTGATTTCGATAGTTCCAATTTCAATTTTGCAACAGTCTTTTCCTTGTAATCTCATAGTTGTTGTTTAATTGATCCAATTGATAATTACTGTCAGGATTTCTAATAGAAAATACTTTCTGCTCCTCACGTACGGAAAATAGCCACATGCTTCTCACGTGCCTATTTTGCATCATCGAAATGGAAAAAGGATTAAAAATTAATTACATTGCCAGTCTTTAAATTTTTTCCTTGTGTCAATTAATCTTCCTGTAGTTTCATTTGTAAAAATTTGTTCCTAATTTGCTATTTGTGTTTAATTGGTTCAAATAGAAAATGGCCATAAGGTTTTTTGTCAAAAAAATAGCATGTGCGACTTCATAGCTACTCTAAAAGAACATGAGAGAGAGAATGAGATGAAGTGAAGTGTCTGAGCATGTGTGATGGTAGAGTCTCATATTAGTGAGTCTTAATATACATTAGATCGGTTCACCCGTTACAAGTTAAACTTTTAAAGTAGGTATGAGTTTCAACAATATGTGTTGGGGCCTAGTGTTAAGCATGTGGACTCCTTTGTTCCTCCTTGACAAATTGATTCAGTGTTGCTGCACATTCGTAGGCTCCGGGTTTCCGCAACACAGAGCTGTGTGGAAATTGTCGCTCTAGAGTGAGAAAGAGAAGAGGAAATGCAGAAATAGTGGTGGTTGTGTTGCTTACCATTATAGTGATGGTTGGACTAAGAGAGAGAGTTTGTTGATAATGGATCTTGTAGAAGTGTAGTGATTTCTCTAATATGCTTCTCTAGAGTGACCATGTGAGCTACATGTATTAGCCTTTATAATTGGACCAATCAAACATAATTAAAAAGTTTAAAGGAAAATTTTTTAAAAATCAAAACTACAAGGGTCAAATTGACACAAGATGTAAATTAGATGGACCATTAGGATAAGTATTATTGGTTCATTTTTTCCATTTTTTCCATGTTGAATGTAACGTGTGGAATACGTGACTATTTTCTGCCATCCTGACGGTCTTTATCAATTCGATCAATTGACACAAAATGTAAAATTAAATGGCAAAATTGTTATAACTGAAATTACAAGAACCAAATTGATACACTGAATTTTGTAATTCGTTCTACCTGTAATTTCAAATGTTAACTAAGCATTTTTTTAGCCTATGAAGATTGAAGATGAAATAATGCTTTTTTTTTTTTGGTTCTTCTCAGTACAAGTTTCCAGGGTAGAAAGAAACAAAAAGCAAAACGAAAAATTGTATATTTTTGTTGCATTTTTGTGCTTATTTAAGTGTGACTGAATTTTTTTCCATTATAGAGTTTCTTACATGCTTCCTTTTATTGGGAAAAAATTATTCTACATTTTTGAGTTTATAAGATTCCTCAGTTGTATCTTGTCATTCCCCTGCAGAATCTAGGTCTGAATTGTTCATTTGCAGTTGAACACAGTCACACGCAATTAGTAAGTGGCAAACAGTAACTTAACGTCAAATTTGGTATTTAATTTTTCTTAAATTAGTATGGTGAGGAACAAATACTTTCAAATCAGGATGTGGACAAAAATGAAGCTTGTGAAATTGCCTTGGCTGAAATCAAGGAGGCGTTGCAAGTGGTATGTGAAGTTGATGTTTACTTTGGCTCATGCATGGGTCCCATGCAGGGCAGGCTGTCTGTGCATGGCTCTGGTTGATGGTGGCATCCTTGGTGTAAGTTTTCATTAAAACAAACATGACTACTTTGAATTTAGAATGGTCAATATTGTGCATCACTTAAAAGAAAGTTCTGGGGGTTGTGTTTGGAGAGCACTTTTGTATACTAAAATGGTATTCTGCTCGGATGTAACCCAACTTAGTCTAATTGAATATCCCTTGGTACACTATGCACGAGAGGTTGGATTAAGTGGTTGCTTTGCAATATGTTTGCAGAGTAGTTTCACTCGAGATGATGTTTACACGCTAGAGTTCTTCATGCCAGTGAGCAACAAAGCCTGTGAAAACCCACATACTTCATTCAGGAAAATATTGGAAACAATGAGGAACAATTTCCAAACTTTTAGGCTTGCTTTTGGAGAAATGGAGGAAGAATTATGTATTGAAGAAATTGATTTTCAAAATGTTGGGAAACTTGATTTTGTTCAAATGCCCCAAACTACTATATTTTTGCCTCGGTTAGGACCCTTACAAAGTGAAGGAGAGAGAAAAAGGCACACTAGGGACGCCAAAAAGAAAAGGCTACAAAACTGAAGTTAAAATTAAAATTCCAATAGAGGATATCTTAAAAAAAAAAAAAAAAAAAAAAAAAAAAAAAAAAAAACTCAAAGGTATGCTTGCACTTTCATAAAGTAAAATGTAATGTTTACTTGTGATCTTGGTAGTTATTTCAACTAGATGGACTCTTCTGGTAGAGAATATATATTTGAGCATTTTGCAGAAACAAATAGAAAGTAATTTCTCTTATTTGGATTCTTTCTTTTGCAGTGAGCAAATCTACGTTGGTATCGAGAGGTGGCCACCTCGCATGATAAACGAAGCTAGTTGCTCTCAGCTCAATGAGTCTGCACTGTGTGTTGATCAGGAACAAATCCTACAATTGAATTCTGATCATCCACCTTTGTACATTTGAATTCTGGTCATCTGCTATCTACTCAAGTCTTGGCTACTATTGAGCCATGTGATACAATGATGCAAGATGTGAAAGACGTGGCCGTAGAAGCAAATATCGAGATATTATAGTGAGGTTTTATCTGTCTTTGTCATCGAGTTTCATGCAGTGGCTGGAACTTATGATGTCGTGTATACAGATGAGCAAGGTGAACGGGTTTTAATAAGTATTGATGATGACTTACAAGATTATATGCAATGATCTAGATTGCTAGGCCAAACTTCTATTATGCTATTTATTTTGACAAAGTTGCCAAGTGCACCCACCAGAGAGTTTAATTGGGTGCAATTGTCAAATTTGGATCAAGCAATACCACAATAGAAGTTTCGCCTAGCAAAACACTTACAATCTTGTAAGTTCCCACTGGGCAACTTGAATCTTGTAAAATAAACACTCCCTCTTAAACTGTCTTAGCTTTAACCAGTGAAATTTTATATTTTGTGTAGTTATGGTGGTATTTATTTTATTTAGTTGCAAACTTACTAGGAGATGTGCATGTATCCCATTGGTTATCACCCTCCTTAACAAACTTTTATTTTTTCTCTTTCAAGAATTTGGTGTCCAATGGGAATCCCTGGATTTCTAATCTGTAACTACTATTTTTTCTACGAAATATATGAAGAATTTGAGGTTAGTCCCCCACTCACTCACAAAATGGCATTTTCAATATCTTGTTAGAATTGATTACTCATTACACTCTCTCTCTTAGAACATCTACAGTGGTGTGTTTGTTTGTGTAATAAGTTGGTGGGGGTTTGCCTATTCAAAGAGAAAAATAATGCTTTAGTGGAAGTGTTAAACAATGTTAAATTTGTCAGTTGTTAATGTGTTTGCTCTTTTGTGTGTTAACCCCTCTCAGCATAGTTAACAAACACTTTAACAACTGACAAATTTAACTACCCACAGTTGTTAACTATAATGTAATGTCAAATTTGTTTGTTTGTTTTTTTTTTTTTTCTTAAATTAATATGGTGAGTAATGTTTTCTGACTAATACCTAGATGTGACAATACTTTCAAACTAGGATGAGGATGAATATAAAGCTCGTGAAATTGCCTTGGATGAAATCGAGAACATGTTTGAAATGGTATATGATGTTCATGATTTACCTTTAGATTTGACATGGGTCTCATGTAGGGTAGGTTCGTCATGTAGGCCTCTGGTTGATGGTGACATCCTTGGTGTAAGTTGTCACAGCAAACCTGACTACTCTGCATTTGGAAGTGCCAATTATGTGCATCACTTAAAAAAAAGAATGGGGGTTGTTGGGAGAGCACTTTTGTCCACTAATATGGTAATCTGCAGGGATGTAACCCAACTTAGCCTAAGTAACCCTTGGCGCACTAATGCACGAAAGGCCGGTGAGCAACGAAACCAATGAAAACCCACATACCTCATTGATGAAAATATTGGAAACAATGAGGAAAGATTTTCGTACTCTTAGGGTTGCTTCTAGAAAAGAACTTGGGAAAGAATTACATATTGAAGAAATTGGTATTCAAAATGGTGAGAAACTTGATCGTGTTCAAATGCCTCAAACTACTATATCTTTGCCTTGATCAGAACCCTTACAAAGTGAAGTTGAGGTAATGCAAGTTGATTCATCAGATCAACAATCAGTGAATGCCATAAATAGTGGAAGTAATGTTGGTGGTACAGAACTTAACAACATTTCTATTACTTGTACGCAAGAGAAAAGCACAGTAAAGGTTGTCAAAAGAAAAGGCAACAAATTTGGAAGCACAATAAAGATGTCAGAAAGAAAATGCAACAAATTTGGAGTTAAAATTAAAATTTCCTTGGAAAATATCCTACAAACTTCAAAAATGAAACTTAAGGATGTTGTGGAAAACCTCCAAGGTATATGCTTGCACTTTCATAAATTAAAATATCATGTTGCTTGTGATCTTGGTAGTTATTTCAACTAGATGGACTCTTCTAGTAGAATATATATTGAGCTTTTTGCATAAACAAATAGAAAGTAATTTCTCTTATTTGGATTCTTCCTTTCACAGTTAGCAAATCTACATTGAAGCGTGCATGTAGAGAGTATGGTATCGACTGGTGGTTGTAAACACTCCATTTTTGACCGACCTTAAGAATCAGACGTCATCGATTGAGTGCTCGGTGATTATGCATGTTTGTGCTTGTTTCGAGTTTCCAGAGTTTTCGGCAGAGTGCCTTGCCTCCGGGCCTCTGAACTCTTTGTGTTTTTGGCTCGATTTGTGGACCAAGTCTTGTTTTCCTTCCCTGGAGTAGGGAGAGGTCTTGTAGACCACTCTTTTGTGGTCGTAGACCACTTTTCCCTCTTGGAGACTACTTTCCGATTTTCGGAGCCTTCGACCGCGCGCCTTGTCTCGGGACCGCTTAATGTTCTCCGTTTGGCTTGGTTTTTGAACCACACCTTGTTGCCTCTGCCTAGAGGGACATTGTGGTCTGGGAGACCACTTTTGGTGCTCGTAGACTAGTTTTCGAGGCTTTCGGCTGCGTGCCTTGCCTTCCGGACTCTCGTCTTGCATCCTTTTTGGTTTGTTTTTGGTACAAACCTTGTTTTCCTTATTTGGAAGGTGGTACAAGGGTGGGAGACCAGTTCTTCCCCTTGGAGACCACTTTCCTTCCTACCAGCCAGTTTTCTGGTCGGGCAACTGGTTTTCTTGGTCTTTGGACCATCTTTTCTGGTTGGCCACCACACCATTGCCTTGCATTCATGCTGTAGACCACCTCTCCCCAGTGGCCGACCACTTTTTGTCCTGGCCGACCACTTCCACTGGTCAGCCGACCGGTGGAAATAGCTGGCTGACCACTTCAAGTGGTCGGCAGCTTTCCAGCTCATTCCTGGAGATATTTTCTTTCCAGCTGTAACAGTTGGAGGGCTCAAAAACCATCCTCCATACATGCGTATGGAGGGATGGATTTAGACCTTAAGCTTGTCCAACAAGCTTAACCCTTGGTTCTTTATAAGAGAGAACCTCCCCCCTCTTTCTCCAGGTTCAAAAAAATTGGCTTGAGCCATAGATACACATATATCTCTATATCTCTCCTTGCTCTTGTTTTGTGCTTGAAAGTGTAGTTTCTCCATACTATTGCACACAAATACACACTCAAACACCATCCTTTTGTTGCTGAGGCTCTTAGAAGCTGGTTTTGGTGTTTTTGGTTTGGTTTGAGCTCAAAAAAAGCTGCTGGAGTTGTAGCCTCAAAGTAGTTCTTCAAGGATGAGTCAATTAGCCCTTTAAACCCTTGTTTTGCTTAAGCTTTTGGACCTATTTGCATGCTTATTTAGGCTTGACTTTCTACTACAAAAAGTTCTGATTTTGCATGCTTGTAATGTTTGTTTAAGGTCACTTTTGTGTTGGGGGTAGTCTACCCCCCTTTAGGCCTTGTTTGGCCTTGTTTTTGTGCCATCCTTTTAAGCTATTGGGACCACCTTGTTCTGGCCTTCTCACAACTGAAACTCAGAGGAATTTCAGTGGTGGAAATGGTGTTTTGAGGTCCCAAATAGGAGAGGGTCATCCCCTCTCCTTGTGTCTTGTATGCTTGCTTTGAATGCCTCATGATTGAGCATGTTTGTTAAGCTTGTGTTGGCCACATCTCAGCCTATTTTAGGCCTTATTTTGACATGGCATACCACTGTTTTGATTTGGTTTTGTCATCCCTTGCATGCCTTACACACTTGTAGTGTATTTCTCACAAACTAGTCTTGTATGCTTCATGAAGTAGCATGCCTTTCTAGTATGATTTGATTCTACTTCAGCATGTTCTTGGTGTTTTTTTGCCATGATATACCCCTGTTAAGGTTTGGTTTGATGGCCCCTTGCATGCTCCATACACTTGTAGTGTAATTCTATGAACTAGCCTAATGTGTATCATGCTTTAGACCATCGCTCTAGCATGATTTTGGCTTAACTCTAAAAAGCTTTTGTCCATGTTTTAGCATGCTCTAGCTTTGATTTATGTTGTTTTGGTCATGCATGCTATGCTTTGTATAGCTATAGTGCATTCTAGCTTGTTAGCTTTGAATTTCCAAGCCACTAGCATGCATTGCTTGGCCTATTTGAATGATTTGGCATCATTTGAAAGGTGATTTCAGTGCATGTAGTGTGGTCATACACTCACATCTTTCACTTATTCCATGCTTTGAAGGGTTGGTCCTTTATGTCTTAACACGAGTCATTGCGTATGCCTTCATGCCTAAGCTTACGAGCTATCATTTCAATGTGTTTTTGGGGTTATTTTGCCACGATATAACTCTGATTTTTGTTGGCGAAGCCATCCCATGCTTGGTCTTAGTAGGTGTAGTGTAATCCTTCCTTTTGGCCTTGTATGCATCATGCCTTATGCCCTTCATGCCTAAGCTTGCGAGCTGTCATTTCAATGTGTTTTTGGGGTTATTTTGCCATGATATAACTCTGATTTTTTTTGGCGAAGCCATCCCATGCTTGGTTTTAGTAGGTGTAGTGTAATCCTTCCTTTTGGCCTTGTATGCATCATGCCTTATGCCCTTCATGCTAGCTTGTTTTTGGTTTCCTTCCATACATGTCTTAGCATCATTTTGACATGTTCTAGGACTTTTTTGGGTTGCCTTGGTCATGTGCTTCATGTTTTGCATAGTTGTAGTGCATTTGGCCTTGCTAGCCTTAAGCTTTGGGCACCATAACATGCTTCATTTGTATCATATACATGATTTGGCATCATTTCATATGTTATTTCAGAGCATGTAGCATTTCCATGTTCCCACTTCTTTCACCCTCTGAGTGCCTCTTAGGGTTGTGCATTTGTTGCCTTGTTTGTGGCTTAGCTTGTACGCTTGCATGCCTAGGCCTTTGAGCCCCTATCTTAGCATGTTTTGGTCATTGTCTTGACCTATTTGAGCTCTGTCCATGGCTGGTTCAGTCATTTGTGCCATGTATTGCATGTCTCTAGAGTAGTCCTCTTTGCTAGCTTTAATGCTTAAGGACCTTTGCATGCGATACTTGTGTTGATTGAATGATTTGGCATCATTTCATACCTAATTTCAGTGCATATAGTGTTGTTACACCTCCACATTTGTCATTCCTTGAGCACTCTCGAGAGTTGTGCTCTTAGGCCTAGTGGATGGGCCAATGCATGTGCATGCTTGTCTTGATCTTCATGCCTTAGTTTCATCGTTATGGCCTTTGTTTTGGGCATGACTGAGGTCTATCCATATTCGGTTTAAGTCCATTGAGCATTGTGTATGCCATGTTACATTGCATTGTGTATGCCATGTTGTTGTTTGCATTGTGTATGCATGCTATTAACATTGACAGGTTGATCATGTCGCATTGCATTGGGTATGCATGACATTAGCATTCATAGCATGCTTATGTTGCTTTGCATTGAGTATGCATGCCATTAGCATTGGTAGGATAGCATGTTATTTGCATGCTTGTGTTGCATTGCATTATGATTAGCATATTTGTCCCTTGCATGTTGTTTGCATGCTTGTCCCTTGCATGTTGTTTGCATGCTTGTTTTATTGTATTGCATGTTTGTATGCTTGTGTAGCATTGCATGTTTGCATGCTTGATGTTACATTGTATTGTGTATGCCATGCTTATGTTGCATTTTGTTTGGAATAGGTGTTAGTCTAAACACGAGAAATGAGGGATGTTTCATACTCAAAGTGATGAAACGTGCCTTGTTTCTTGGTCGCCGACGCTCTTGATCAAACATGATAGAGTTTTAGGCTTTATGTGTTATGTGTGCATTCATTTCATATTGATTCGTGCAATCTTGACTTCTCGGCCATCATGCATTGAGATGCGTGATTGGTAGCCTGAGGGTCGAGAACCACACTCCCTTGAAATCATGAAATGATAGGGAGGGTAGTTGTGCACACATATCTTGCAAATACATTGCCATGCCCTTTCTTGCTCTCTGTTGCACCAAACTGGAGAAGTGCAGCAAAAACTGGTCGGCCGACAAGGAAAACTAGCTGGCCGACCACTTTTTCTGGTCTGCAGCAAAGATAGGTGGTCGGTAGGTGGTTGGCAACACCAACAACTGGTTGGCCAGGTTCCTACAGGTTCCCATGGTGGAGTTGAAGCTTTGTGGAGCTTTGTGCAGTGTTCTGATGACAATTGAAAACAGAGGCAAGTTGGGGCATCGCGTTGGATTTTTGAACGAGGCGACCGAGCATGCATGCGCTTCTCGCCCTGAGGACCTCTTCTTATTGCTTTATTTAGCTGCTTTGCTTAGCTAGCTTATGCTTTGATTTTGTACTTAATTAGTTAATGTACTTAGCTGATTAATTTGTGTTGTAATAACTAGTTAGTTAACTTGTTAGTTGATTAGCATTATTTTGTAATACTGTAATAACCCGACCCTCGTCCACGTTTTTTGCTTTATTTTCAGCTCTTGTTTTGTGCTTTTTAAATGCTTACTGTAAACTTCTATGAAAACTTACGGTTAAGAAAGTGAAATCCATGTTTATGAATGCCTATCTGTGCATAAGGAAACTATCTGTTACCATTAACACGTTTGAATTAGAAATTGGAAGCCTTAACGGCTTAATTATCTGAAATTGATTATATATCTGTGATCAGCATAATTTTTACATAATATTAAGCATGTTTACAAAATTTCAATTTCGGAATGATTAAACGATGAAATTTTGTCTTATATGCCTATATATATATCAAAGTCCAAGTTCTCTTAAGCTTGATCAAAAACAATTTGACATATCATCTGGAGAAAAAAAAAAAACGAAGGAAGAGGAAGAAAAAGGGGGAACAAGGGCAAGGTTCAACAAGGAAGGGAATTGAGATTAAATTAGGAGACCCTTGCCATTTTTAAAGCTTAAGGTATGTTAAATTTAGTGTATATGGGAATTCTCCTTTTAATTGTGAAGAAGGATTTGCTTATGATTTATGTTTGATGATTTAGGGTTGTAATGAAGAATTGTTCATAATTTATGTTTGATTGAAGAGAATACTCATCAATTGGTTGCTTTGACATGAAATTTATACCTCAATCTTAGTTTCTCATGATTAACCCATGAAGCTATATTTAAGTAAAGTATGATGTTTTGATAAACATGAGGAACTTGAATTAAAGATAGAATTTAGAAGGTTTGTAACTTGAATAAGCTTCTATTCATGTGTATTTTATGATGCTCAAGTTCTACTACAAGCTATGGTGGAATTTATACTTCAATTCTTGGTTTTTATGCCATATTATAATGTGTTATGTTTTATGAACATAAGGAATTTGAATCCAAGGAGGGACTTTGGAAAGGTTGTGATTGATTAAGTTTCTAAGCATGTTTATCTTGTGATACTCAAGTTGTAATTCATGTATTGGTGATGATGGATTAAGGTATTGCATTAGTTTAGTCTTGATTTACATGAAAAATTAATTGGTATGGCTAAAAATTGTGTTGAAGTCGAGCTGCCCAAAACAGGGGTCACCACCGCACGTGCGGAGGTCATGGCCGCACGAGCGGAGGGTCTGGCCGCACGAGCGGCCCGGGTCTGAAAAAATGTTTTCTTCTGTTTTGCATGCTCAACCCTCTGGTATTTTTAGAATATTTTTCTGATGATCTTAAAGTAATTATAAATTCCTTGGAAGTGTAATGACTCAGGAATTACTTGAACAAGGAAAAAGAAAGAACTAATGTGCAAGTTTGGATGTATGCAGGACACACCCCAGGAGGAAGCAACACGTCATCCCAACATTGTGAGTAGTAGTACCTATGTGAATGTTATGCAATTATGGTAATGTTTCGAGATATGTAAAGCAACCATGTTATGTAAATGTTATGCAATTATGTTAATGTTTCAAGACATGTAATGCAACTATGTTATGTTATGTAAATGTTATGCAATTATGTTAATGTTTAAAATATGTAAAGAAAAGCAAGTTTCAAGGGCTTAATGCCATATGTTTCAAGGGCTTAATGCCACAAGTTTCAAGGGCTTAATGCCATATGTTTCAAGGGCTTAATGCCACAAGTTTCAAGGGCATGATGCCATATATTCCAAGGGCCTCGTGCCACATGTTTCAAGGGCCTCGTGCCACTATGTTTCAAGGGCTTATAGCCACCAAGTTATGTTGCAAGATTGGGCCTAAGGCCGTTATGTACTTAGCACGGAATCAGACTAACGTATCGATATGTAATATGTTTCAAGTTAAGCATTGTTTATTTATGTATTGCTATTCACTGAGCCCGGCTCACTCTCTATTATGTCTGTTTCTGTAGGTCATCAATCAGGAAGTCAGTCCTAGCCTTGATGCCGCTTTCTTTTGTCAACCTTTACGTGTCCAGGCACTATGCAAAGCCATCCATTTTGTGCAGTTGTTAAGATGTTGGCCTGCTATCTAAGGTTGATGTGCATAACTTTCATTTTTTTTTTTTTTTTTGTATACGCCCAATCATGGGGCTGGGACTGTAAATGTATGTGTATGTAACCGATATTCAGGGATTTAGTTTTAAACTTTGTTTGCTTTTGATGAAGTATATGATGTATGAGATCCTGGCATATTAGAAATAGCTCAATGGAGTATGTTGTATCTATGTTATGTCCGTATTTTTATGCTTCCGATAAGGCCCCGTAGGTTTGTATACCAGGTTACATGTCCATTTATGAATAGGTCATGCCCAAACTTTTAGGGGCAGGTTTGGGGTGTGACAAGTGGTATCAGAGCACGAGTTGCTATCTCACACACGGAGCCATTGAGCTTTAGGGTGTCTAGAAAAGCTTTAGGCGTCATGCATGACCTCCTAAGAGTATAAGACAAGTTCGATGGCAACATTACGTGTACTCTGATAATGCTAACAATATTAAACTATGTCTATTGTATATAATTGATTGTTGTGTAGATCATGGTGAGAACAAGGACAGAAGATGTGGAGGATGCTACCTCAGCACGACTTGACAGGATGGAGAGGATGATTATGGAAATGGCGGAGACTCTACGGCAACAACAGCAACAATCTCAACAACAACCGCCACCGCCACCGGTACCTCCACCGGTAGTACCAGAGTTCCATGCTGAAGACCGAACTATCACTCTTACTAAGGAGTTTAAAAAGATGAAACCACCATCTTTCAAAGGAGGAATAGAATCGATGAAAGCTGAGGCCTGGGTGTTGGGCATAGAGAAATTATTTGACGTTTTCCCTTGCACCGAAGCACAAAAGGTGCAACTGGCTGCCTTCACTCTTGAGGACGAGGCATGGAGGTGGTGGATGCTTACGAGAACAATCCATCCAGGGCTAACATGGGACAGATTTCTGGAGCTGTTTTATGATAAATACTTTCCTCAAAGCATGCGGAATAAAAAGGTGACTGAATTCGAAACTCTCAGACAAGGGAACAAAACTGTTGCTGAATATGAGGCCCAATTTGCAGAGCTAGCTCGGTTTGCACCGCATATGGTGGACACGGACTATAAGAAGGCACAAAAATTTGAAGGGGGCTTACGGGGTGCTATCCTGGACCGAGTCAATATGTTAAAGTTGCCTACCTATGTAGATGTGTTGGAGAGGGCTGTTATAGCTGAGGGAAACCTTGCTGCTCAGAACCGGATTGCCGAGTGGAAAGGAAAAAGGCAAAACAATCAATGGTCAAAGGGAGCGACTACTCCACCAAACAAGAAACAAAATTCAGGGACTTCAAATACTTCTGCCTCTAGTCAGGGTACGATTCCTGTTTGTTCAGAATGTGGAAAGAGGCATCGCGGGACATGCCAATGGAAGTCTGGAGCCTGTTATCAGTGTGGCAAAACGGGTCATTTGATAAGGGATTGCCCTCAGAGGAATCAACGAAATGACAATAGGGCTGCTACTAGTTCAGTGGGGTCTACACCAACTACTAATACCAAGGCGCCGGTTAAACCTAACAACAATAAAGACACTGCGAGGCAAGGCAGGGTGTTTGCATTGGTTCCGGGAGATGTGCAGAATGCAGCAACAGTGGTGTCAGGTATATTTATGGTTCATGGTCATTCTGCTTCTGTCTTATTTGATTCCGGCTCTACTCATTCCTTCGTGTCAAAATTGTTTGCACAAAACTTAGATAAAACTGAGGAAAAACTGTCTTATATGTTGTGTGTGTCTTCACCTTTGGGAGACTCTATGCTTTGTACTTCTGTTTACTTTGGTTGTGAACTTGAACTTGGGGATATCCAGGTATATGCCAATTTGTTACCTCTTGACATGACCTATTTTGATATTATTCTGGGAATGGATTGGTTGAGTGAATATGGTGCAACTATAGATTGTTTGACTAAACAAATCAGCTTCCACCCTCCGGGTCAATCAGAGTCTATGGTTCAAGGGCAGGAAGTGACTTCTCCACCTTACTTGATTTCTGCGGCAAAGGCTTGTAAATTAATTCAGAAAGGGTGTCAAGGGTATTTATGCAGTGTTTTAGAGGGGCAAGTGGTGAATGAGAGTATCGACAGAATTCCAGTTGTTTGTGAATTTCTGGATGTTTTTCCAGAAGAGTTACTAGGGCAATTGACAGACCGGGAAATTGAGTTTACAATTGAGGTGACACCGGGAACTCAGCCTATTTCTAAGACTCCGTATAGAATGTTGCCGGTTGAGATGACGGAGTTGAAAATGCAGTTGCAAGATTTACTAGATAAGGGATTTATCCGTCTGAGTGTGTCTCCGTGGGGTGCACCAGTGCTGTTTGTAAAGAAGAAGGATGGAACACTCTGACTTTGTATCGATTACAGGGAACTTAATAAAGTCACAATCAAGAATAAGTATCCATTGCCAAGAATCGATGACCTATTCGATCAGCTTCAGGGGGCACAAGTCTTTCCCAAGATTGATCTACGATCTGGATACCATCAATTAAAGGTTAAAGCTGATGATGTTGAGAAGACAGCTTTTCGAACTCGGTACGGTCATTATGAATTTTTGGTTATGCCCTTCGGAGTTACGAACGCCCCAGCAGCTTTTATGGACTTGATGAACCGCGTCTTTAAGCCCTACTTGGATGAATTCGTGGTGGTCTTTATTGACGATATTCTGATTTATTCAAAGAGTGCCGAAGCGCATGAGAACCATCTTCGTTTGATCCTTCAAACCCTCCGGGAAAAGAAACTGTATGCAAAGCTGAAGAAATATGAATTCTGGCTACTCGAGGTGGCATTTCTGGGGCACGTTATTACAAAGGAAGGAGTTTCTGTCGACCCACACAAGATTGAGGCGATTGTGAAATGGCCAACTCCCACTAATGTGACTGAAGTGCGTAGTTTTATGGGGTTAGCTGGCTATTACAGGAGATTTGTTCAAGATTTTTCCAAAATTGCCGTGCCACTTACATAACTGACTCGAAAGGGAGTTGTATTTGAATGGTCAGAAGAGCAGGAATCTGCCTTCCAGGAATTGAAGATGAGGTTGACAACAGCACCAGTTTTGGCCTTGCCATCCGGTACAGAAGGATTTGTAATCTACAGTGATGCTTCACACAAAGGGCTGGGATGTGTACTTATGCAAAAGGGAAGAGTCATCGCTTATGCTTCTCGGCAGCTGAAACCCCACGAGAAGAATTATCCCACGCATGATCTGGAGCTAGCAGCAGTAGTCTTTGCTTTAAAGATATGGAGACATTATTTGTATGGCACTACCTGCGAAGTATATACTGACCACAAGAGTCTTAAGTACCTTTTCACTCAAAAAGAGTTGAATATGCGGCAGCGACGGTGGTTGGAACTTCTTAAAGATTATGATTTGCAGATTCATTACCATCCTGGTAAAGCCAACACAGTTGCAGATGCGCTCAGTCGGAAAAGTATGGGGACTTTGGCAAGTTTGGTTACAAGGCAAGAAGAATTAGCAATTGAATTGGGTAAGATGGAATTAGACTTTGTACTACATGGATAGGAAGCTTTAATGGCATCGATGATGGCCCAACCAACCTTACTTGAGGAAATTAAATTGCATCAGATAGAAGATGAAGCTCTAAAGAAGATATGTGATGAATTAGGAACAAAACCAAAGTCGGGATTCAGTTTGGTTGATTTAGTGCTCCAATTTCAAAACCGAATATGTGTCCCCAATGTTTTAAACCTTAAACAAAAACTGATGGAAGATGCACATACCTCAAGGTTCTCAATGCATCCAGGGAGTACCAAAATGTACTGAGATTTGAGGCAAAATTTTTGGTGGCCAAGTACGAAGAAGGAGATCGCAGAGTTCGTCTCTAAATGTTTGCAATGCCAGCAAGTAAAAGCAGAGCATCAGCGACCAGTATGGTTGTTGCAACCCCTTCCCATCCCAGAGTGGAAATGGGAGCATTTGACCATGGATTTTGTTGTGGGGTTACCCCGGACTCCCCGGGGCATGAATTCTATATGGGTCATTGTAGATCGATTAACTAAGTCCGCTCACTTCCTACCAGTGAAGACTCAGTATAATGCAGATAAACTGGCGGTACTTTATGTGAATGAAATTGTGAGGCTTCATGGTGTTCCGGTCTCAATTGTGTCAGATAGGGATCCTAAGTTTGTTTCCAAATTCTGGCAGAGTTTACAAGAAGCAATGGGTACAGAATTAAAGTTTAGCACGACTTTCCACCCTCAGACCGACGGTCAATCCGAGAGAACGATCCAAACCCTAGAAGACATGCTCCGAATGTGTGTGCTGGATTTTCAAGAAAGTTGGGAAACTCACCTACCGTTGATAGAATTTGCGTACAATAATAGCTACCACTCGAGTATAGACATGGCACCCTATGAAGCTTTGTATGGAAGACCATGTCGTTCTCCCGTGTGTTGGGCTGAAGTTGGAGATAAATCCTTGCTAGGGCCTGAAATTGTTCAGTTGACAACTGAAAGGGTTCAAGTTATTCGGGAAAGATTGAAAACTGCTCAAAGTAGACAAAAGAGTTATGCGGACAACCGACAGAGGGATTTAGAATTTGAAGTTGATAGTTATGTTTTTGTGAAAGTCACTCCGATGAAAGGACACCCAAGATTCGGAAAAAGGGGTAAGTTAACACCCCGTTATGTTGGCCCCTTCCAGATTTTGGAAAGAGTGGGTCCAGTAGCTTACCGGGTTGCCCTTCCGCCAAACATGAGTCAAGTGCATAACGTGTTTCATGTCTCTATGCTTTGTGGATACCTTCCGGATCCGTCACATGTCATTGATTACCACCAAATTGAGTTGGATGACAAGTTGATTTACGAGGAAAAACCAATCCGCATTTTGGACCGACAAGTAAAACGATTACGAAACCGTGACATTCTAATGGTAAAAGTAGAATGGCAAGAACATTACGGAGCCGACGCAACGTGGGAAAGAGAAGAGGAAATACAACACCAATACCCACATTTGGTTCTGCCTTAAGATACAACAAGTTTGGAGGACCAAACTTATTTAAGGGGGAGAGAGTGTAATAACCCGACCCTCGTCCACGTTTTTTGCTATATTTTCAGCCCTTGTTTTGTGCTTTTTAAATGCTTACTGTAAACTTCTATGAAAACTTACGGTTAAGAAAGTGAAATCCATGTTTATGAATGCCTATCTGTGCATAAGGAAACTATCTGTTACCATTAACACGTTTGAATTAGAAATTGGAAGCCTTAACGACTTAATTATCTGAAATTGATTATATATCTGTGATCAGCATAATTTTTAAAGCTTAAGGTATGTTAAATTTAGTGTATATGGGAATTCTCCTTTTAATTGTGAAGAAGGATTTGCTTATGATTTATGTTTGATGATTTAGGGTTGTAATGAAGAATTGTTCATAATTTATGTTTGATTGAAGAGAATACTCATCAATTGGTTGCTTTGACATGAAATTTATACCTCAATCTTAGTTTCTCATGATTAACCCATGAAGCTATATTTAAGTAAAGTATGATGTTTTGATAAACATGAGGAACTTGAATTAAAGATAGAATTTAGAAGGTTTGTAACTTGAATAAGCTTCTATTCATGTGTATTTTATGATGCTCAAGTTCTACTACAAGCTATGGTGGAATTTATACTTCAATTCTTGGTTTTTATGCCATATTATAATGTGTTATGTTTTATGAACATGAGGAATTTGAATCCAAGGAGGGACTTTGGAAAGGTTGTGATTGATTAAGTTTCTAAGCATGTTTATCTTGTGATACTCAAGTTGTAATTCATGTATTGGTGATGATGGATTAAGGTATTGCATTAGTTTAGTCTTGATTTACATGAAAAATGAATTGGTATGGCTAAAAATTGTGTTGAAGTCGAGCTGCCCAAAACAGGGGTCACCACCACACGTGCGGAGGTCATGGCCGCACGTGCGGCCAAAGAAGAAAAAATGGGAAATGCATTCTGCAGTTGGGTCGCTCGAGCGGAAGGGGAGGACCGCACGTGCGGTACATGGCCGCATGAGCAGAGGGTCTGGCCGCACGTGCGGCCCGGGTCTGAAAAAATGTTTTCTTCTGTTTTGCATGCTTAACCCTCTGGTATTTTTAGAATATTTTTCTGATGATCTTAAAGTAATTATAAATTCCTTGGAAGTGTAATGACTCAGGAATTACTTGAACAAGGAAAAAGAAAGAACTAATGTGCAAGTTTGGATGTATGCAGGACACACCCCAGGAGGAAGCAACACGTCATCCCAACATTGTGAGTAGTAGTACCTATGTGAACGTTATGCAATTATGGTAATGTTTCGAGATATGTAAAGCAACCATGTTATGTAAATGTTATGCAATTATGTTAATGTTTCAAGACATGTAAGGCAACTATGTTATGTTATGTAAATGTTATGCAATTATGTTAACGTTTAAAATATGTAAAGAAAAGCAAGTTTCAAGGGCTTAATGCCATATGTTTCAAGGGCTTAATGCCACAAGTTTCAAGGGTGTGATGCCATATATTCCAAGGGCCTCGTGCCACATGTTTCAAGGGCCTCGTGCCACTATGTTTCAAGGGCTTATAGCCACCAAGTTATGTTGCAAGATTGGGCCTAAGGCCGTTATGTACTTAGCACGGAATCAGACTAACGTATCGATATGTAATATGTTTCAAGTTAAGCATTGTTTATTTATGTATTGCTATTCACTGAGCCCGGCTCACTCTCTATTATGTCTGTTTCTGTAGGTCATCAATCAGGAAGTCAGTCCTAGCCTTGATGCCGCTTTCTTTTGTCAACCTTTACGTGTCCAGGCACTATGCAAAGCCATCCATTTTGTGCAGTTGTTAAGATGTTGGCCTGCTATCTAAGGTTGATGTGCATAACTTTCATGTTTTTTTTTTTTTGTATACGCCCAATCATGGGGCTGGGACTGTAAATGTATGTGTATGTAACCGATATTCAGGGATTTAGTTTTAAACTTTGTCTGCTTTTGATGAAGTATATGATATATGAGATCCTGGCATATTAGAAATAGCTCAATGGAGTATGTTGTATCTATGTTATGTCCGTATTTTTATGCTTCCGATAAGGCCCCGTAGGTTTGTATACCAGGTTACATGTCCATTTATGAATAGGTCATGCCCAAACTTTTAGGGGCAGGTTTGGGGCGTGACAAATACTTAGTTAACTTGTTAGTTAATTAGTTTTGTGATGTAATAATTAGTTTAATTAGCTTAGATTAGCTAGTTAGCTTATTATTCGGACCCTTCGTCGAGAGGGCCAACTGTTGTAATAAGCGTGCGTGTGTGATGCATGTCTTCCCACCTCCATTTCTTTCTCCTTTTTACTTAACCGCTTATGATGGTTAGTTTTAGGGCATATTTTGATTAGCATACCTTATGCTTGCATGCGTGCATCCATTCATCTGTTTTGCATGTACTGGGCTCAGCGCATCATACTAACTGCATTGTATTTCAATACATTTACTTGAATACGTGTTCAACAGCATGTTATCAAGTTGCATTTCACATGACATCTAGAATAGCCGAGCCTATTTTAGTTGCATTTTTGCATGTGTTGCATTAGCCATCTTAACATGAACTAGGATCATGCATGATTTCTAACTAGTTCTTTGTTTTGGCTCGGAGTACACTGTGAGTGTTTACGCTTTAGCATACTGTATGTGTGTTAGTGTTGCCATGAAAGCATGCTTGCCATGAGGCTAATTGCTTAGTTGATTAATTGCCTGAATGCCTGCGGATGAAGGTTGGATTACTTGAATTGGAACAATTCATCAAATCCCCGATTTAGCCTACTTGCGAGTAGCAAACTTCAAACCATTTTCAAGCAAACAAACATGAAATGTTTTGTTCCAACTTAGGCGATCTAGTCTATACTTGTATGCTGTGTGCATCACATAGTAAATTCTAGCTAATAACCGGAATAAGAACACATGTGTTTTCAAAAAAAAACAAAATATCATGCTTAGTAAAGGCTGATCTTTTGATCGGGCGAGCGGGGGTGCTTATTGCATGACCTTTCCCTCTCGTACCCAAGTTCTCGAGCTGAGGCAACTTTGGTGATGACGGACACGTGGCTTTCAGCACGAGTCAGGGTTTCCTAAATTTCCCAAAAATAAAATATTTAGGTGGCGACTCTGTATTTGGCAAAGCAGTCCATGTTTGGCACTTCTTTATTAAAATCACTTTTCCAAAATGATTTGCCGAATTTGGACTCTTTGGTGATTTATCGGTCTTGCATTGCACTTTGCAAGATTAGATTCAGAACCGTGACATTGAGTCCGAACTGTAGTAGCTAATGAACAAAACGATTTCGCGCCCTTCACGCGCGGAGTCGGGACGTTCGGGCGGTCTATAGTGGCTACCTCGCAATATAAACAAGGCTGGTTGCTATCAACTCAATGAATCGACCCGTGTGTTGATATGGAACAAAGCTCACAATCGAATTGTGATAATCTTCCTTCTGCTTAACCCTCAGCTACTATTGTTCACGCCAAACCACATGATACAACGGTGCAAGATGCGAATATTGTGACTATAAAAGCAAAATATGGAGAAGTTATTGCAATTTCGTTTGTCTTTGTCGTTGAGACTTGTAGAGTTGTAGCAAGAAGTGGCTAAGAGGCTAAACCTAGAGGCTAGAACTTATTGTGTCAATTATAAAGATGAGAACGCGACTTGATTTTAATAGCTTGCGATGACGACTTACAAGGTTATATGTGTAATTCTAGATTGCTTGGTGTAGATACTCTATTTTTGACCGCCCTTAAGACTTGGGCGCCTCAGGTTGATCACTCGATGATGAAAGTTACGTTGTCTAATCGCTCAATTTCTTCAGCAAGAAGAGCTCCTAAATCCCAACCTTACACCCCATTTTGACCAAAACTATTTTTGACCAAAATTATTTTAGACCTTAAAACCCTCACTTTCAAAATATTTTTGAAAATGTCTCTACGATGTTCCGAGACTCGCATTTCGTTTAAAAGTTACACTTTTCAGGAAATCGAGTAAGGACAAAGTGGAGATAAATGAAAGGGAGGTTAACTCTTTGAAAAATCTTTAAAAACTTCTTATTTAAAGGTTTGGAGTTGAAGAAAATTGGAGGAAAGGGAAGAAAACTAGTTGGGGAAATGGTTGAGTATGAAACCGTTAAGGGAGAACTGAGTAGCCTTCACTAAATCAGGCCTATCTCTTTGAACACTTAGACTTTAGTCGTGAGGCCACCACAATTAGAAAGTGAACTTCCGGGGCTTCAATTTAGACTTAAGAATGACCTAAAACCGAGTCCGGATGAAGGAGATATACCCTTTTGAAGTCGAGCCTGGAAGCAGATTTTTGGTAGCCGGCAAGTGGCCAGCCGGCCACCATTGGTGGCTGGCAATTCATACTTCTAGCCCACCGGCCACTGGTGAAAAACACAGATATTTTTGGCTAGCTGTCCCCCAAAAGCTCCAGTTGTTCTAGGCTTGATATTTTTGACCTGAGGGGCCGTTTTTCTATATATAGGTGACCTTCCTTCATGGTTTAAAGTTGAAAAAAATTCCAAAAGTTACAAAACTTGAAATTCTCTCTTTATCTCTATCTTGTAACCTATACACCCTCTCTCTACATTTCTTAAACCAATATTGGAGCTCTCTTTGTTGAGATTATTGAGTCCAAATTTCAGCCATTGAAAATGAGAACTTGTTGGTTTGTGAACAAAAGTGTTATTCCTCTTCAAGAGGTATAATTTTGAGTATCTTTGCACTACTTCTTTTCTATCTTTTCTTGCTGATTTTGAACTGTTTTTCAATTGTTTTTATGGGCTGAACTTGTGGTTTAAGGCTATTAAAGGTAGAGGGGTTAATCATCCTTCTTTGAATCTTATTCTCTAAGCCTTTACACTTGTGTTTCCCATCTCTTCATCAACTATTTTTTTGAGCTTTTTACCACTGATTTTCAGAGGTTTTTAGAGGCTAAAAAAGTGATTTTGAAGTCCCATTATGGAGGGGTTAGCCACCCATCATTTGGCTTGTTTAATAACTTAAATTGCTCCATGTTTTAGCTTATTATTTTAGCTACTTTTGTATTCATTCCAACACTTTTTTGTACTATTTTTGGACGGTCTAAACTTTGAAATTTTGGGCTGAAACTTGTGGTTTAAGGCCAATGAGGGTAGAGGGGTGGCCACCATTCAGTCTACCTAGCTTCCAATGCTTTTACCCTTGTGTTTCCCACCTTGTTGTCACCTTTTTTTGAGCTTTTAAATACTAAATTTCAGAGTTATTTCAGTGGCTAAAAACACTTTTGAAGTCCAAAATTAGAGGGGTTAGCCTCGTCTCCTTGTGTCTTGTTCACTAGCTTATATAGCTCTATGTTTTAGCTTATTATTCTAGCTATTTTTGTCTCAATTCCAGCATGTTTTAGGACTTATTTAGTACTATTTTAGGACTATTTTTAGCTGCTTGTTACATTTGAGCTTTGTATTGCATGCTTGTAGTGTAATGGTCCTCATAGGTTTGGTGGTTTAGGCCTTAGCCACCAACCTATTTGAGTTGATAGTATTTATTTCAAGCTTTCCATACTTGTGATCACCTCTAATCACCTCTGCAACCTCCTTCCTTTCTTGGCTTTTACTTTGTTTTGAAAGTTGTTTCAAGCCACTTGTTTGTTTAAGCATGAGATTGAGGTATTGTGTTTAATGGTTTAATCATTTTGGGGTTTATTACCAACTGTATGATGTCTCTTTCATGCCCAAAGCAACTCTTGGTTTGAGCCTTCTTTCCATTAGAGGACTTAACTTCAGCTTTTGGACTGAATTGACTAAAGAATGGATGGTAATCTAAAATGGAGTAATAAAATTGGTGAATAAAAAGGTGTAAGATAATAATTTGTTTGGGTTTAATCGGACGTTAATTAAACCCTTGAGTTTTGAGTCGTTTCATACTCATTAGTGATAAAAATGGTTCAAGATTCATTGTCAAGTACTTCCCTTGATCTTTCATGATAGGGAGGTGGTTTTGAGAGTCTTGTGTTATTGCATTTATTGAACTTGCAACTTTGGTTCATGAGCCATCATGCAATGAAATTGTATCCATTGATGGTTTGTGAACCAAGCTTACAACTCCTTTGATTTGTTCATGATAAGGAGGGGTAAATTGTGTGAATAAACCCTTGAGAATATATTGTCTCTGCACTATTTGCTCTCTGTTGTAGCAGGGGAGTTCTGTTATCAGTGGCCGGCAGGGGGCCTGCCGTCCATCAGTGGATGGCAGGCCCTCTGTAGGCCACCAATGTAAATTCAAGCAGTGTTCTCCTGAGGTAGAAAAGAGTTGGTCTGGAGGTGGAAATTGGTGCAAGTGTTCTGCTATGCAACAGAGGCATTCAGCAGCAGAAACAGTGACTTTTCGGGTGAAAACCGCGTTCATGCATGAGCTCGCCATTGATCCTCGGGATCTGTGTTGCATATATTTGCATATATTAATGTTGTGCTTAAATAGTGGCTTTGTACTTAATTAGTTAGAATAGCTAATTCGTCTCATGTTGTAATTATTTTAATTAGCTAGAATAGTTAATTAATTCGGTTTGTAATAATTAGTTAAGTAGTTTAGCTAATTGTTCATTGTTTGGTAATAATTAGTTAGCTAGTTGATTAGTTTATTCATTCGGACTCTCTTCGTGAGAGCGCAATGTAATAACGTGTATGTCTTCCAACCCCACGTTTTTCTTCCTTTTATTTACTAGCTTACGATGGTTAGATTAAAGCATCATGTTTTGTTTAGCATTCTCCATGTTTGCATCCACTTGTATTGCATGCACCGAGGCTCGGTTCATCATTCTAATTTGCATTGTTAGTTTAACGCTTCTTTGAATACGTGCTTAGACCGCATGCTATTTAATTGTTTTATTTGCCATATTAGTAGCCGAGCCTAGTAATTGCATATCGCATGTGTTGCATTAGTCATATTGCATAAGTTAGGAATAATGCATTTTTTTTAACTCATTTCT
Organism: Camellia japonica; assembly: GCA_030407325.1. Taxonomy (NCBI): domain Eukaryota; kingdom Viridiplantae; phylum Streptophyta; class Magnoliopsida; order Ericales; family Theaceae; genus Camellia; species Camellia japonica. The sequence goes on along the minus strand of JAPPVO010000031.1, from coordinate 14,095,117 downwards.
CTTTTGGCTTGGAGTACTAGGTGAGCCTTTACTCGCTTTAGCATATCGCATGTGTGTGATTGTTGCCATATCTAGCATGCTTGTCATGAGGCTAAGTGCTTAAGTGATGAACTGTTTGAATGGCTGTGGATGAAGGCTAGTTACTTGAATTGGAATAATTTGAGTAATGTTTATACGCGATCACTTTTTCAAGTGGTACATATTTCGAAACAATTTTCAAAATAAACATGAATCAAGTGTTCCAATTCTTGCAAGTTAGTCTATACTTGTGTGTGTGCGCATCACATAGTAATGCTAGCCTAATAAACCTGAACAATAGCATATAATGTAAATAAGATTCATATCATGATTAGTAGAGGCCGATATTTGATCGGGCGAGCGGGGGTGCTCAATTCATGACCTTCCCTTCTCGTACCTAAGTTCCTGAGTGGAGACAATCTTAGTGATGACGGACACGTGGCCTTTGGCACGAGTCATGGGTTTCCTAGATTTTCTAAAAATATTTAGGTGGCGACTCTGTATTTGGCAAAGCAGTCCAGTTTTGGCAATTTGATTCAAAATCGATTTTCCAAAAAATTTATCGGATTGGGACTCTTTGGTGATTATCTATTTCACATTGCAATTGTGAGATTAGATTCAGAACCGCGGGAGTCCGATACTATAGAGCTTATTCGTCTTCCGAGAGGGGGCGTGGAAAAGTCGAGCTACACTTGGCGGCACTTCTATTGTGGTATTGCTTGAGCCAAAGTTGTCAATTACCCACTGAACAACTTAAACTATGCCTTAGCTTTGACTAATGAAATTTTACAATTTGTGTAGTTATTGTGGTATTTTTTTTTTTCTATTCATTTGCAAATTAACTTGGAGATGTGCATTTACACCATTGGTTATCGCTATCCTTAGGAGGGTATTTTTTTTTTTTTTTTAATTTTTTCAAGAATTTGATGGTAGTGTTTCCCAAAGATCCTTACTAACTACTTGAGACTGCTTATTTTTAGGGTTAAATTCATTTTACCCCTTGTGGTTTGGTGATGGAGCATTTTACCCCTTTATCATTCAAATATGGTATGAAAATCCCCATTTGATATATAGCGATCCCGGTTTTGACCCGTCATGTGTTGTATTCCGGGTTCGGGTTTGTATGGTTTTGAATAGTGATTCATATCTTGTTTCCCTCGTCTCCCCTTTATTTTGGTTATCGGGTTGTGATTGTGTGTTTGGAACAGGTTGGTTGCTTTGTTTTTCCAAACTTTTGTTGCCCATATTTTTACTCCTCCGCTTAAGCGGCCTTTCTTGCACTTGAGCGGGCTTTGTAATTTTGCTCCTTCGCTCGAGCGGAACTTTTCGTGCTTGAGCGGGATTTGTGAACTCTCAGTACTTTGCAGGTTTGTAAAACTACTAGGAGAGTGTTTTCTACAATCGAACAACATTTCCTGTGCTCAAGTGGGTGGGCGCTCAAGCGGCCCTTTCTGTGCTCTTGCGTTGGTTTGTTGTCTGCAAAACTTCTGGATGTGTGTTTTCTACGTTTGAGCGGTGAGCGTCTTGTTCATGTGTCTTGGCGCTCGAGCGGCCTTTCTTGCGCTCGAGCGGAACAACTTTTTGTGTTTGACGCTCGAGCGTCAACTCTTCCGCTCGAGCGGACTGTGCGTATATCAGATTGCGAAAGTGACATTTTATATCACTTTTTTATTATTCTCTCTCTCTAAAACTTTCTAAAAACCTAGATCTAGACTTTCTCTCTCTCTCTAAAATACTCTCTCTCTCTACATTTTGACCTAGATCTTTTGATCTTATCAACCTAGTGTCTTTGGGAAAAGGATAGAGCATCTTGGGAGCTTCATTTTGATCTGATTGAAGTTTGGTTTGACGTCATTGGGGTTTCGTGCTTGCTCCATTGGCCTTCTAAGCTTGAGGTAGGGGTTTTCTACACTTTAATATGGTTTTTAACTTAGTTATTTGTCGTTGTGTAACAATGGTGGGATTTGGGGGTAATGTGAAGAAACCTAGGGTTTGGATGTAAAATAGAAAGAGGGGTTTTGATGAATGAGGGATAAATGATTGTGGCTTTTGAAAATGATGTCGTATGAGATCAAAATTTTTGGTTTTGGCACTTGGTTGATTTTTGGGAAAAGAGAGGGTTTGCCCTAAAATGATTTATGATATTTATTTTGTATAAATAAATGAAATTGGCATTGCAAACATGAGATTGAACGAGTATTGAAACAAATGGAGGAGTTGAGTAGATGATACATCTCATCTTTAGAAATTTTGAATAGATTATCTGTCTTGAGTATACATATATTTGTTTAGAAATATCTGCATTGGGCTATCGGTGGAAGATAGCTTTGATTGTTGTAAAAATTGCATGAGGATTAGGTAAATTGAAACTAATCCATGGTTGATTATCATTGAATATGATTATGGTCAAATACATTGTATATGTATGATTGTTTGGGAGGAGAAAGGGGATGTACTCCATGTGTGATTATGTTTTTAAATACATTGTATATGTATGATTGTTTAGGAGGAGAAAGGGGATGGACTCCATTATAATTAAGTTGGCCGGAGTGTCTTGGGTAAAAGTCCTGAAATTTATACGTGGGTGCCGATCCCACGGATGAAATATTCGTAAAATGACAGTTTGAAGTGTTTGTGTGTTGATTATGTAATTGTTGAACGATTGAGTTGTAGTCTCATTTGGGTTATTGAAAAATAATGACATTGACTCATGTATTGAAATGGATTCAAGGAAAATGGAATGAAATATGAACTTGATATTCTATGACTATGTAAAGGTGTGAATGTTTTATCCCTACCATTGTATATACACATTGCACTTATATCTTCGTTAAACGTCATGTACTGTGTTAGATTGTTCTTACTGGGCTGTGGCTCACCCTACTTGGAAAAAATATTTTCAAGTATTGATGGCATGCCTCCACCAATTCAATAGTATTGGAGGGACCTTTGGGAAGCAAGAGCTTCTTGTTTTGTTTTATTTTTGTACAACCTAGGGCTAAAATTGTATGAGCTAGTCTCACTTTTGTTGTAACCAAGCCAATGCTTGGAAAGGTGTAAGTCTAAAGGACATTTACTTATGTTAAACTCTTTTGTATTATTAATGTTATGAAATGAAAGGACTTTACACTCTAATTTATGCAGCTGTTATTTATGTTTTGGGTTGTATTTATTGTATTATTTTGGGAGTGTTACATGATTTTGGACTAAAGTTCTACTGATTGTTTTTCCATCCAAACTAACAGAAGGTGTATTACACACACCATTTTTTAGAGTGAGTTTTGTTTTCTGAAAAATTATAATGAAATTAATACAATAAAAAGACAATTTTACCCCCATTTTTTTAAACCTAAAATTAGATTAATATGTTAATTAAAATAAATTAAAATATAATTAAAAATTGATCTAAAACATAAAATATAATTAAGAATTGATTTAAAATACAATTAAATAAAATATAAAATAAACAATAATTAATAATTGATCTAAAATGTAATTAAATTAAAATTAGATTAACATGTTAGAAATTATAATAAATAATTAAGAATTTAGGATTCATTGTGATTTAGAAATATAATTAAATTAAAATTAGATTAAAAAGTTAGTAATTACAATAAATAGTTTAATATTTTGGATTAATTGTGATCTAAAATATAATTAAATTAAAATTAGAATAAACAAATAAGAATGACAATAAATAATTAAGAATTTATATTTAATTGTGATTTAATTGAATTCATACTAGACATTGTAAATTATGTGTATGAGAGATGAGAGAAAGACAATGACAAAAAATATAAGATTTGAAAGTATTGTAGTTATTTCACATCTATAGTTAACGGTGTTAATGGTTTGATTTTAGTCCAAAATCATATTGGGGGCTATTGGCAAAATTTTGGCTTAAGCCCAATCGGCAATGATTGATCAATATTCTTAAATGAATCTTCACATAAACACAAAAAGATTAGACTTGTAGTTGAGTTCTATATCTTAAACAGAATAAGGACTTCCCTGAAGAAAATTAAATAAAGAAAAAGCAGAATAGAACATAATATGTATTATTCAAATAAATTGTCACTTGTTACAAGTTGTATAAACTTAAACAAGAACAAAGAACTGAAAAAAACAACAATCGACAGAAAAAAAGAAATAGAGATTGGAAAAAACTAACACTGATCTACTCTTAAAATTGTTAATTCAACTACTCTTAACTAGAAGCTAATATCACGAATTGTGAGTTGTTTGAGATGATTGATCTTTGCATCTCTCTTGGCCTATTTATAGGCTTAACCACATGAGAGAGAGAGAGAGATAATCTAAACACACGATTTTCTCAACAAACTTGTGATTTCCTCAATATGCCATGATTTCCTCAACATTATCCATATCACATTTTTGGTAAGAACAACTTTGTAGATTTTGTGTTTGACTTGATCTTGACTCTTTGATCCAAGTAACTAACTTTCAAATAGTTACAATAGCTAACTCTTACTCTCCATTTAATATATTATCATGCTACCTTACTGGCACACTCATTATGCCACATTAGCATTCCTTAAAATTTATCTGTGATATGTGTGTCTGGTTGCCACTTTATACTTTACTTTTTTGCACAATAAAATAATAATAGCAAGATTAATTGTGGCTAATCAACCAGCGATCAATTCTTCTCTGTGGATAGGCCACATGATCAGATGATGATCATTCTATTGGGCACCTTTCTTTTGAACAAAAGGTTGAGCTGGCAAAACCAATTAAATCACCAATTATCTATATATCACATGCACGAATGCATACATATAAATATTATATATATATATATATTCCTATGTTGACAAAGCCAATTATATATACATACATGCATTCATATAATATATACTAGCATAAAACTTGTGCTATGCACAGGATAGTCAAATTTTTATTTATAAATTAAAAATAATAAAGCCTTTTAAAGTATATATATTGCACAATCTTGATTTATATTTCTCTTTATTTTTAATATTTTATTAAAATATTTAAATTTGAAAGAGAAAAAGAGATGTGATTTTAGTTGTGGTGTGAATCTAAGGTGGAGTTAGTAGATTTTGATTATGATAGAGATTTAATGTGGTAATTTTTAGTAGTAAAATATACATCAAAATTAGGCCTTATCTTGTTGAGTGCTCTAAATTTTGAACCTTTACGCAATAAGATTTTTTTTTTTCTTTTTCTTAAGTGAACATCGGGCGACATGGTAAAAAGTCTAATAATTATGAATTTTTTCTTTTATATTTATTACATTTTTTATAATCAAATAGTTATGATTGGGATATAGTCAAATATTTGACCCAATTGATCATGACCACATATGCCAATTAATTTATCTAATACTTACGTGTTTTCACCATCTAAAAAAAATTAGGTGTTTTTATTATTTTTTTTATTTGTAGTAGAATAAGATAAGTATTTTTAATGTTCAAATTTTTTTTTAAAGTTTAATAAATAATTATGATTAAGTTACAGCCAAAATATTTAACCCAATTGGATTATGCCCCATGTAATAGATGTTTTTAATTTAATTTTTTTTTTTAAATTTAGCCAATAGATATAATTGAATTGTAGTCATGTCTAATCCCATTAAATTTTGTTACTTGTATCAATAAGATAGTTGTTTTTAATTTTTAAATTTAGCAAACATGATTAAAGGATGATTCAATAGAAACCAAATTGATACTATTAGTTGATCAGTTTTTTTCCCATAAGGAGTCTCAAGTTTTTTTTCGAAAGGAAATAAGATTAAGAAGAAAAATATCTTAATATAAAACTAATCATTAATAAAAAGAGCCATAATATCTCATACTTAAGCTAAACAATATGAATAATATCTAACAACTGACTTTTGCCAATCCAAATATATATATATATATATATATGATAATTATTCAAACTAAATATTGATAATTTTTATACCACACAATTTATTAATAAAGTTCTCATATAAACAATAGAATAGATACAAGTGAGAATAAAAACAATACAAAAATAAATAAATAAAAGATTAGAAAAAAACATATATCAATTTAATAATTGCAATCAATCATTGAAATGAATTTTTAAGATATCATATATAACTAATAATTAGATCAATAGAGACTAAAAATGTATAGCAGTAGTTATACCAAATATTATAGGACAAATGATGTATTTGAGAAGCATGCATAATATACATACATATATATATATATATATATATTATAGTGAGTTAAAATGAAGTGATTGATAATTGTAATAAGCATGAATTATTCAATAAAAATTATTTTCAAGTACTATCACAAATTACAAGCAAAGATCTATAAATCTAGAGCAATTGCATGAAAAAGTTTATAGACCTAAGTAGATTTTATGTAAAACTATATAGACCATATGTAAATTTATATGAATTTGAACATGTTGCTTGAAAAGATCTACCATTAAAATATACAATAGAATAAAAGTGAAAAAAATTACGTGGAATCTTATGGTTTCAAATAGATTTCAGTTAAAAAAATGATTAACCTCGAGGGATTGCGTGTAAAGCTCTATGTATATTATAATTAATCTTCCCTATAGAGGAAAAATTAATAAATTATTGGAGTTAGGAGATATAAAATATTAAAACCTTAAAGAAATTTTTATGATCATCACTGCGTTAAGAGGAAAAAAAGAAAAGAAAAAAGGATGTTGTTGGGGGTTTGTTTCCAATGTTGGGTTTTATTGGTGGATGTTCAAATTTATATGGAAACTTTATTTAAAGATAATGTATTTTGGACGTTTAGTTTTTAAATTCAAATTTATTTTTTGGATAAAGATAAGGAGCTAAAGATATCATAGAAAATTTAAATTTAAAATTTTAATATCACATTTTTTTAAGATACAAATCAATTATTTTATTTTTTTTAAAAGCAAACATTTATCTGATAAATGCTAACACTTATCCGGTTGTTTATTTATTATTTTTGACCCTTTTTTTTTTTTGTAAAACGAAGTATGATCCAACAGAAATTGAGTATGGCATTTTGTAATTTTTTTTTAAATGTAAAAATTCAAAAATTTTGGATTGAGATTTTAGATAGACACCCACTATAGCGATTCCGGTTTTGACCAGACCTTTGTTACATTCCGGACTCGGGTGTCGTGGTTTACCATTGTTATCCATGTCTTGTTTTCCCTCATTGTCTTTGAATTTGAGTGTTGGAGTGTTTTGGGCATGTTTGAAACAGGTTGGTTGCTAGTTATTTAAATAGTTGTTGTCCAGAAATTTGCCTCTTCGCTCGAGTGAGCTTTGAGAGCTCCCAGTATATTTTTCCCCAGACTTGCAGAATTTCTGGGAAGCTAAAGTTCTTCCCTCGAGCGAGGCTTCCTGCGTTCGAGCGACGATGTGCGTTTGTAAAACTTCTGAAGGTATGTATTCTGCGCTCGCGCGACGCTTTTTGCGCTCGAGCGAGATCACTTGTTGTGTCTGGTTGCTCGAGCGACAACTCCTTCGCTCAAGCGAGGGTCGCGTATATCAGTTCGCAACAGCTCATTTTTATACAAAAAATTTATATCTTTTCACCCCAAAACCCTAAATCGGCTCATTCTCTCTCTAAAACTTGACTTCTCTCTACAAATACTCCAAGATCTAAGCATCTCTACCCTACTTCCTTTGAGAGAAAGGTGGAGCATCCGGTGGGCTTCCTATTGATCCGAATAAAAGTGGAGTTTGGGCATTCTTGAAGTTCTTCCTTTTCTCCTTTGGGCTTCTACTCTTGAGGTAGGGATATTCTACACCTTAATATGGTTTTTAACCTAGATATTTGTTGTTATGTATAGATGATGAGATTTAGGAGTATTTTGGGTAAACTAGGGTTTGGGTTCAAAGTTGAAGAGAGGGGTTTTCATGTTGGGTTACATAAATGAATATGGGGTTTTGAATATGAAGTTCCCTTGTGTTAGAATGGTGAAATTTGGCATTGGAATTGATATTTGGAAAAGGGGGAAATTTGTCCTAATTTGTGTTAAATAATTATTTTGTATAAATAATGAATTTGATTTGGGAAAAGTGAAATTGGGAGGTTGGATAAATGAATGGTGTAATTGGATTTGTTAAATCACTCACCTATGAAAATTTGATAAATTATCTGTTATATAGATTGTATATCTGTTTAGAAATACCTGCTTTTGGGCTATTGGGGGAGGATAGTTATGATTGTTGTAGAAATTGCATGAGGATTAGGTGAATTGAAACTAATCATTGAAATTATGTTATTGAATATGACGGTATGATCTAGACATTGAATATGTGTTGTGGATAGTCATTGTATATGACGATGCTTTTAAATACATTATATATGTATCATTGTCTGGGAGAAGATAGGGGATGTACTCCATTATGTGATTATGTGTATACATTGTATATGTATCTTTGTTTGGGAGGAGATAGGGGATGTACTCCATTGTTTGGGAGGAGATAGGGGATGGACTCCATTTAAAATTAAGTTGGCTGGAGTATTTAGGGTGAAAGTCCCAAAATCATATATATACATGGGTGCCGATTCTCTCGGACAAGAATCCGTAAAATGACAAAATTGAATTGTTTGAGTAATGGTTGTATTGAATTGTGAACCACTGAGTTGTAGCCTAATTTGGATTGTTTAGATAACAATGACCTTGACTCATGAATTGACTCGAAATGAAATGAATTAACTCGAAATGAATAAATGGAAATGAATTGAGATGTGGGTATCAATACTGAATGGTTATGGGACGAATGTAAGTTGGTCATGGATATCGAACATTTATCTGACACTTATATCTTAGTTAAACTTCATATATTGTGTTAGTCTATCTCTACTGGGCTTTGGCTAACCCTACTTGGGAAACCATTTTCAGGTGCTGGTGATGTGCTTCCTTTAAGGACATAGCTTGGGAGGACTTAAGAGCTGAAGGCTCTTTTTGGTTATTTTTGTGTTTAAATGTTTATTCAAGCCAAGGGCTTTAAACGTATAGAGCTTATGACTCTCTTTTGTTATGACCAAGTTCTATCTTGGAAAGATGTAAGCTCGTAGAGTATTTATTTGGTTGTTATTAACAAATGTTATATATTGTAAATTCAGAATGAATATTTATGAATGTATAAGGTATGTAACACCTTTGTAATATAAACTCTGATGAATGAAAATATATCATTCCTATTATGTTTATAGATCTTATGGAATGGATTATTGTATTATATTTTGCGGGCATTACACCCACAAAGATATTATCTGATATATATATATATATATATGTATATATATAACAGTTAGAAATAAGAGTTATGGGATTTGTGGGTTCTTTTTTTTTTTTTTTTTAAATTTTAAATTTACCTGATATAGTGATAGACATGTGGGTTTTTATATACATATCTACTAGCATATCACTTGCGTTATGCATGAGATAAAATAATATATTATTTAATAAAAATATGATAATGATATTTAATTTTTTATATTATGTAAAATAAAAGTTAAATGGAAGCTAACCAATCGGGATTTTCTTAATTGTTTAAAATTAAGAAAATAAAAAAAAATTAGTATGAGATATTGATCATAAGGTTTCTCACTAAAAATCTCATTTTGTTTATATAAGTGAGAGTATAAGATTCATTTTATGTAAGTGAAACAATTCGCTTTTTCCTTCTTTTCTTGATGTGGGATTATAAAATAAAAGTTAAATGAAAGCTAGCCACTAGCCAATGGGAATTTTCTTAATTGTTTAAAAGTTAACAATTGTTTGGGCGGGAAGTTTATTTTAAATCAAGCAATCTTAGTCGTTTCATATTTAATTAGGTCAATTTTTAATTTATTCCAAATCAAACAAATTTAACCAATATATTTTGATAAAACCGCTAAAATCGCAGTTACACCAGCGAATCAGTCAAACTGAAAACGGTTCACCCTATCGGCTAGGTCAAAGGGCCAACCAACTTATACAAAAATTAATTAATTAAAACTTTTAAATTTTATTTTAATTTTAAAATTTGAACTGTCTTGAATTGAAACAGATACAATACTACAATATTAAATGGGATCGTAAGGTTTATATAGTGAAACAACTTATTTTTTCGTCCTTTTCCTGATGTGGGATTGTAAAATAAAAGTCAACAGTTGTTTGGAAGGGAAGTTCATTTCTAATCAAACAATCTCAGTCGATCAATTTTTAATTAGGTCATACTTTATTTTAAATCAAACAAATCTAAGCAATATATTTTGATAAAACAACTAAAACTGTGGTTAAACCAGTGAATCAGTCAAATCGAAAATGATTAGGCTAATTGGCTAAGTCAAAAGACCAACCAATTTACAAAAAAATTAATTAATTAAAACTTTTAAATTTTATTTTAAAATTTAAACCATCTTGAACTGAAATATGCACAATACTATAATATTAAATGAGAGTATAAGATTCAGTTTATATAAGTGAAACAACTCACATTTTCTTTTTTTTCCTTAATGTGGGATTGTAATTATTTTAAAGTTAAATATTATGAGAGTTTCAAAATCTCGCACAAAATAATTTTTAAAATCAAAACGTCTATGTGAGATTGTAAAATAAAAGTTAAATGGAAGCTAACCAATGGAGATTTTCTTAATTGTTTAAAATTAAGAAAATAAAAATCTTCTTGTACTTATATAAATAGGAGCATAAGATTCACTTTATATAAGTGAAACAATTTTTTCCGATGTGGGATTGTAAAATAAAAGTTAAATGGAAGCTAACCAATGAAGATTTTTTAAATTGTTTAAAATTAAGAATTTTCAATAATTTATATAAATTAGAGCATAAGAATCACTTTAGGTACATGAAACAATTCGCTTTTTCTTTTTTTTTTCTCCCCTATTTGGGATTGTAAAATAAAAGGTAAATGGAAGCTAACCAATGAGAATTTTTTTAATTGTTTAAAATTAAGAAAATTCAATAATTTTAGAATGAAAGTTAGGTCATAATTAATTAAAACTTTTAAAATTTAAGTTATATTGAATTAAAAAATGTAGAACATTACAATATTATCAAATAAATGCTAGCCAATGGAGATTTTCTTATCTTAATCGTTTAAAATTAAGAAAATCAAAAAACTTAGTATGAGATATTGAAACTCTCACAAGGCCTCTCAATAAATGGGATGGGAGTATAAGATTCCCTTTATATGAGTAAAATAACTTATTTTTTTCCTTCTTTTTCTGATGTGGGATTATCAGATAAAAGCTAGTCAATGGAAATTTTTTTAATTATTTAAAATTAAGAAAATCAAAAAAATTAGTATGAGGTATTGAAGTTCTCACGAGGCTTCTCACTAAAAATACCATTTTCCTTATATAATATATACCTAAAACTCTAAGGAAAGATATTATTTGATTTTTTTTATTATTATCTTTTACATAAAAATTGGGGAAGAAAGTGAGAATATCTGAATAGTGAGGAGAGGTGAAGGGAAGTGCCACATATTTATTTATTTATTCCAAAATTATGAGAATTTAAGAATAAACATTTGGAGAATTTTGACATAATAACTATATTTGCTTATATATATAGTATAGCATATATAGTATATATATATCATAAACAACATAAAAATAGTAGGAAATAATTTGTGGACAGATCACCAATCCGTTAATAGGCTTCTCAAATTTCTTTCAGGAAAACAAAATATGGTATCAACAATGTCCCTCATTTAAGCTAAAAGTGAATTTTGTCTTAAATGAATTAAATGACAAAAATTTAGGCCAACTAAAATAATATTTTTTAACCATTGTTGTTTTTGAAACCATGTCACAAGGACTAACTTCTGATGTGATCAATACATCCAAAGTGGATGTTCGATTCCAAAACCCACACAATTGAACGTTATGAAAAATTCACAAATTTGGACACTCTGAACAATGTCAAAAAATTCACATCCAATAAACGTGGGTTGTTCATAATTTTCAGCCACCTTTAGCCTAAAATCACGCCCCCCACGTTCATAATTCTCAACCATCATTGGCTTAAAATCATGCTCCCAAGCGAATTTTTAACATCATTTTGGGATGAATTTTTAATATTTTTTGAGAGAAGGGGTTGTTCTTCTTTTTTAACTGTTAACGACTTGCCAATCTTTGCTATGTTTGGCAAAACATTATGCCCCCTATGTTCATAAATTTCAACCATCTTTGGCTTAAAATCATGCCCCCCAAGTGAATCTTTATTATCAAAATTCTCAACATTAATGGGTTGTTTTTTAATTTTAGCTGTTAATGGCCTATGAAAATTCTCCAAAGTCATTTATCTTCATGACTTAGTGTGCTAACCCTTCGAGCTACATACCTTGGCTCTTCAAAAATATGTGTATTAACCCTATGAGCCACATTATTTTCATACCTTAATTTTTCATTGGCCATTATGCTTTCTAATTTTTGCTTCCAATATCGATTCTTCATCAATTAGAAAAATTTGGCCTTTAAGTCGATGAATTTTTCCAATATAGTAATTTAAATATCTTTGTGTCAAATAATACGAAGATGATGAAATTGTTTGAAATATGATGAAATTGTTTGAAATCTTTGCCTATAAAGAGAATTAATTTCTTCTTTAAGGGCTAAAATTGCACTCTCGCACCAATAAATTTTATTCTAACAACGCCAAATTATTCTTTTCACAATCATTTGTCATGCCATTATGTTGGCAATAAACGGTAGAACCACCACCATAACACTGATAATTTTTAAAATATAAGGCATTCCACTAATAAATTGTATCCATGGGAATACTGCCACTCCATTGGTGGTTTGCATCCATGGATTCACAAGATGTAAACATGTCACTTGAGGGCATGATTTTCTATGCAATAATCTGCTTCTTTATTGCCATTACTCCGAATTAGAATGGTCCCTCTAGGCATGTCAATTTATGTTGGCAAAAATTTGGTTCAAGCCCAATTAAAAGTAATTAATTGACAGACTTAAATGAATTTTCACATAAACACAAAAAGATCAGACTTGTGGTTTAATTCTATGCCTAAAACAGATTAAGAACTTCCTTGGAGGTAATTAAATAAAGAAGAAACAAAATAGAACATAATATGTATTATTCAAATAAATTGTCACTTGCTATAAGTTGCATGAAGTTAAACAAGAACAAAGAATTGAAAAATACAGTAATCGACAGAAGAAAAGAAATAGGGATTAGAAAAAATTAACACTGATCTACTCCTAAAATTGCTAATTCAACTACTCCTAACTAGAAGCTAATATCACAAATTGTGAGTGGTTTGAGATGATTGATCTTTGCATCTCTTTTGGCCTATTTATAGGCTCAACCACATGAGAGAGAGAGAGAGAGAGATAATCTAAGCCCATGATTTCCTCAACAAGCCTATGATTTCCTCAATATGCCATGATTTCCTCAACATTATCCATATTCCATGTTTGATAAGAACCACTTTGTAGATTTTGTGTATGACTTGGTCTTGGCTCCTTGATCTAAGTAATTAACTTTCAAATGGCTGCAATAGCTAACTCTTCTGATTCTCTGTTTAATATATCATCATGCCACCTCACTGGCACACTCATCATGCCACGTTAGCATTCCTTAAAAATTATCTATGATACACGTGTCTGGTTGCCACTTTATACTTCTATTTTTTTACACAATAAAATAATAGTAGTAAGATTAATTATGGTTGATCGACAGGCGATCAATTCTTCTCTATCAATAGGCCACATGATCAGATGATGATCGATATAGTGGGCACCTTTCTTTTGAACAAAAGGTGAGCTGGCAAAACCAATTAAATCACCAATTATATATATATATACCACATGCATGCATGCATACATATAAACATTGTATATATATATTCTTATGCTGACAAAGCCTACTATCATGAATTATATATATGCATGCAAGCATTCTATCACGTCCCCAAAATAATACAATAGAGATAACTCATATGCGGAATAAATATGAGAAACAACATACTTTCATATATCAGAGTTCACTGTTTAACAACCAGTTAAATGCCATGTAGGCTTACATGTTTCCAAGTCATTGCTTGGTTACACAAATTGAGTCTCGCTCATTACATCTTAAGCCCTTGGCTTTACAAATAACAAGCATACACACATAAGGCATAATTAAGAAGCTCTTGCTTCCCAAAACTCCATCCACGCTATTGCCTTGGAGGAAGCATCTCACCTGTACCTGAAAATGGTATTCCTATATAGGGTGAGCTAACAGCCCAGTGGAAATAATCTAACACAATTTATGAGGTTTAGCAAAGGAATAAATACCACGTACATAAACAATACCGATCCTGAAACATCCACAAGACCTGCATATCAATATGCCACTAAGACCAACCTTATTCTATTTTCCTTTAATTTCATTTCTAGTTCATATATGCTACTCAATTCATGAGTTAAATTCGTTATCTTTCAACAATCAAAATGAGACTACAACTCAATGATTTTCCAATTATGCAAAACTCACATAAACACTTCAAACCTGCCATTTTACGGATATTTTGTTCGAAGGAATCGGCACCAATTTATATATAAAATTTCGGGTCTTTCACCCAGGACACTCCGGCCAACTTGCTTTAAATGGAGTCCATCCCCTTTCTCATCCCAAACAAATATATATATGCAATGAATTTATAAACATAATCACATATGGAGTACATCCCCTTTCTCCTCCCAATAAACATACATATACAATGTATCTATAACATGGTCATATTCAATGACACCAACAATGGATTAGCATTAAAATCGCCTAATCTTCATGTAATTTCTACAACAATCATAGCTATCCTCCACCGATAGCTCAATGCAATTATTTCTAAAGAGATGTTCAATATCAAAATAAATAGTTTATTCAAAACTTCCATAAGTGAGATAATACATATCCAATATCACCATTTATAATCACAACCTTCCAATTGCACGTTTTCAATGTTAATCCCAATTATTTATGCAGAACAATAATTTAATTAAAATTAGGGCAGAATCCCCCTTTCACCAAATATCAACCCAAACACCAAAATCAACTATTTTGGCACAACATGATCTTATATTCAAGCCTCATACTCGTTTACCTCATATTCATCAAAACCCCTCTTTTCATTTCACACCCAAATCCTAGATTTGTCCAAACCATAACCAAATCTCATCATCTATACACAATAGCAAATAACTAAGCTAAAAACCATATTAGAGTGCAGAAAATCCCTACCTCAAGTTTTGAAGAGAATCTGAGATGAAACCCCAAAATCTACGGTGTCGAAACTCGATTTCCATCGCACACAATGAAGCCCTCGAGGTGATAACCAACTTTGGTTAAGAACTTAGGCCTAAATCCCAATGGATTTGGAGAAATCAAAGAGAGAAGATGACTTCTAGAGAGAGAAGCTCTAGACCTGGAAATTTGGAGAGTTTTAGAGAGAGAGGGGGCTACAAAAAGTGATCTGAAACCCTAATTTACGGACTGATATAACAAGGTCAAATTCGGGATCGCTACACATTCATATATATATATATATATAAAGCATAAACAACAATAAAATACCAAGAAATAATTTGTGGCTGATCCATAGATCACAAATCTGTAGACAGGCTTCTCAAATTTCTTTCAGTTTACAGCCATCTGCAGTGGATTATTTTTTTGCCTGTAGCTATCTAATTGGCATGCCACAATAAGATTAGATTTGGCCACAATTAATTGGTCACAATCAATAGGAATACAAAATATGGTGTCAATAGGAGCATGTAACACCCTCAAAATAATAACATTGAAACCCATCAATTTAGACATGCATTGATATAAAAGATAAATATTCTTCTATTCATCAGAGTAATCCATTACAATGAGTATTACATGTTAATAACAAAAGCAAATGCCCTACGGGCTTACAGCTTTCCAAGTTAACACTTGGTTACAAAAAGGAGAGTACTAACTCAAATACACATTAAGCCCTTGGCTTGAATTTACATGTAATACATCCAAAAGATGACAAAATGACAAAAGTCTGTCTGCCTCTAGCCTCCCAAGCTATGTCTTTGGAGGTGGCATGCTACCTGTACCTGAAAATGATGTCCCGTAAAGGGTGAGCCACAGCCCAATAGAAATACACTAAACCAGCTATGAACAATGACTAAAAGATTAGCAGTTGATAGATGGTAAACACAGATACGTCCACATATATCACATTCCGATTTCATGACATTGAGTCCATGTTACATTTCATTTCCCATTTCTTTTTCAACTTTGAGTTTGAAAACAAGGCTCAACACCTAGCCAAATAACTTAATGAGATTAAGACTCATCTTTAAAACACTTTCGAAATTCATGATGGATACACATTTTAATGCTGTATCGATAACACATAAACCATTTCCACACTTTACGAAAGTTACACATTTCGGTGCTGTATCAACATAACATAGAATCACTTCTATACGTCACAATTGATAACGATATACATTTTAGTGCTATATCAAATCAATTCGAACACTTTCATAATCAAAACTTGATATACATTGTAGTGCTGTATCAATGTCACACAAAATCCGGTTTAGAGGTCCATCCCCTATCTTTTCCTAAACCGTGGAGTACATCCCCTATCTCCTCCCACACAACACATGTATGTAAACATAGATCATATACAATCAATCAATACATAAAGTTAATGTATTATTCCAGTCGCTATATTCGATAGCATACTCAATCGATTAGTTTCAGTTTGCCTAATCATCATGCATTGTCTACAACAATCAAGACTGTCCTCCACCGATAGCCCAAAGCAGTTATTTCTATACCGAAAATAAATGCACCAAATGGATATATGATCAACATTTCAACTAGGTGAGCGATGAATGAATCTAACTACACCCTTTAATCCCATACACATCCAATTTCAACATTTTCAATTCAATTCCTCTTTTCTTCAAATTAATTATGCCAATTAATTTATCAATGTAATTAGGGCATTTCCCATAATTAACATCACCACCCTAAGGTTCCATTTTCACTAATAATCCAATATTGATCTCATTTCTCTATGCTAAACATGCATATAGGTTTATATAAACAAAACCCAAACTTTTGTAAAATTACACAAAAGACCCAAACTTTCTCAAAATTACCCAACAATCCCCAACTCATCAAAATGCTAAAATTCAAAGACAAAGCTCATGAGAAGGAGTAGGATATCCCTACCTCAAATTCGGAGCTCAAAGGAAGAAGATGACGAAACTCAAAGTGTTCCAAAACTCAATATGCTCGGATCAAAACGTAGCCCTCGACGATCAACACAACCTTTGTAAAGGCCAAAGGTGAGGAAACAACTCCTACTAGATCAATACCTAGAGAGAAGGGAAGGGTTTAGAGAGAGAAGCTCTCCAATGGTGTCTTTTGAAAAAGTAAGAGAGAGAAGAGATGTGAAAAAGTGATTCAAAAATAGAATCCCGAAGTTGTTATAAAAATCGCCCCGCTCGAGCGTCACTCATAGACTCCCGCTCGAGCGTCAAAACTCCCGCTCGAGTGGCGGATACACACTCCCAGAACTTTTTGCTGAACCAGGTCCCCGCTCGAGCGTAAAAATCCCCGCTCGAGCGTCACACACAAACTCACGCTCGAGCGTCCAACACTGCAGAGGAAATACTGGGAGATGAAAAATCACGCTTGAGCGTCAAAACACCCGCTCGAGCGGAGAAGCAACAACGAAGGGCCCGCTCGAGCTTCAAAAGCTCCGCTCGAGCGTGAAGGCAAAAATCTAGGCAACTACTTTTGGTTTCTAAGTTCAACCAACCTGTAACAAACATGCCCAACACATCCTATAACTCAAATACAAAGTACGAAAGGATGTAAACAGGATATAAGCAACTACTAACATCCACAGAAACAAGTCCGGATCATTGTACACAAGGGGTAAAACCCGGGATCGCTATAGAGCATATGACTATCTTTAACTTACCTGTAGGTGGGTGAAACCAGTGAATTAGTTTAGGATTGGAAGGATTTGGATGGAGGGCAGATTGGTAGGCCTCTGCAATCTCATGAACATAGTTTCTTATGTTCTTGAGACTAACTTGAATGGGATTAAGTTATTTTTCAAAAACTAATTTGTTCCTATCCTTCCAAATCTGCCAGAGAGTAGTGATAAAAACAATCTGCCATTTTTTCCCAAAAAATAGATTTTTATCTTTTAAGTTAAAAATAACCCATTCATTGAAAGGCTGTCCACAACCAGCCATCCACTAGGTAGAGTCCCTGATTTCAGTCCAATAAATTGCAGTCTCTGATAAGGTGATATAGCGATCCCGGTTTCCCTTCCTTTGTATATTGTATTCCGGACTTGGTTCCGTGGTTGTGTTATTGTCTCATTCTCATTTTCTTCCCTTACTCTTTGTATTTGAGTCTTGGGTTGTGTTGGGTAGGTTTGAAATAGGTTGGTTGTGCTTTGGAACCATTGGTTGATGCCCAGAATTTGGCCTTCACGCTCGAGCGGGCTTTTGACGCTCGAGCGGGCCCTTCGTTGTTGCTTCTCCGCTCAGCGGGCGTTTGCCGCTCGAGCGTGATTTCCCATCTCCCAGTACTTTTGTCTGCAGGTCTTCAGACGCTCGAGTGGAGTTTTGATGCTCGAGCGTGACCCTTTGAATTTGTTCCTCCGCTCGAGCGGGGACCATGTCTGCAAAACTTCTGGAAGTGTGCAATCTACGCTCGATCAGCGCTTTTGACGCTCGAGTGTGAGTCTGTGTCTGACGCTCGAGCGGGGCGACTGGTATAACTTCGGGATTTCACTTTTTTGGATCAATTTTTCATTTCCCTTTCTCTCTTTTACTTTCCCAAAACCGATTTTGAGAGCTCCTCTCTCTAGAATCTCCCTTCTCTCTAGGGTTTGATCTAGCTAGAGTGATTCACTCCCTTGGTGTCTTTGTAAAAAGTGTGTTGATCGTTGAGGGCTATCTTTTGATCCGGAAAGTTCTTGGTTTGGAGCACTTCGAGATTTCTTCATCTTCTCCATTGGGTTTCATCTATTAAGGTAGGGATTCCTACTCATTCTTATGTGCTTTAACATAGACATTGAGTTATTTGTATAGATGTGTTGATTTGGAAAGTTAGGTTTTGAAATGTGTTATTTTCAAAAGAGGGGTTTTGTTATTTTGACTCATAAACATGTATTTTGGGTCTTAAAATGATAATATTGATGTTGTTGATAATATTTGGACCTTTGGGTCAATATTGTGAAAATGGGAAAAAATGCCATGTTTGGGTATATTTGGATCGTTAGTGTAATTAATGACAATTGTTATGGAAATGTGAAATTGAGTTGGAAATAATGGAATTGGCTCATTATGAGTTAGAATGGTGGAGTTGGATTTATTAATCACTCACTTGGAAAATGTTGAGATTTTATATCTGTTGAGGCATTTATTATCTGTTTAGAAATAACTGCTTTGGGCTATCGGTGGAGGATAGTCTTGATTGTTGTAGACAATGCATGATAATTAGGCAAACTAAAACTAATCAATTGAATATGTCATCGAATATGACAGTTGGAATAATACATTGAATTTATGTATTGATTGATTATGTATATGATATGTGTTTATATACATTGTATTATGTGAGAGGAGATAGGGGATGCACTCCACGGTTTAGGAGAAGATAGGGGATGAACTCCTAAACCGGATGTTATGTGGGAGGAGATAGGGGATGGACTCCATTGATATAGCAAATACGTGTATTTGTTAAACTATTGATACAGCAAATCTGTGTATCACTTGTGAAGTATGGAAGTGTTTTATGTGTTATTGATACATCAAATCTGTGTATCTATTGATGCTTATGGAAGTGTTTTGATATGAGTTGTTATCTCATTTGAATTGTTGAAATGGAAGAGCTATTGACATGAGCTATAATTTCATTTAAAGTATATGGCCAGGTTCTGAGCCAGGATTATGAATTGAGGAATTGGATAAGTAATGAAAATGGAATGAAACATGGACACATTTGTCATGTATTTGAAATGGGTTATGAATTGATTCATGTGAGTTAAACATTTGTCAAATGCTAATGTTTTAGTTATTGCTCATAGTATGTTTAGCATATCTCTACGGGGCGTTGGCTCACCTGATATGGGACACCATTTTCAGGTATAGGTAGCATGCCACCTCCAAGGACGTAGCTTGAGAGGCTTAGTGGCTGGGACATTTTTTTTGTGATTTCCTTTTTGTATTACATGTATATCAAGCCAAGGGCTCATTTTGTGTAGAGTTAGTACTCTCTCTTTGTAACCAAGTGTTGACTTGGAAAGTTGTAAGCCTATAGGGCATTTACTTTTGTTGTCAACATATAATACATTTTGTAATGAATACTCTGATGATATGTAATTATGCTTTATTCTTTTATATCTAAGCATGTCAAGAATGTATGATTTATGGGTTTATTTTGAGGGCGTTACAGGTGAGGCATGTCTTCACTAGTTGATCCACATCTAGGACACAGGTCATTAGATGTCATATTCCTCACAAGTCTAAGCTGATTTGTGAGCAATCTCCCTTGCAATAGAAGCTAGAGGAAGCTTTTCAATTTCTGGGGCACCTTAAGTTTCCATAGCCATTTCCAATCTCCACCAGCTGACTCTTGATTAGCAATGATTCTATAAGCTGAGGCAGTTGTGAAGTTCCCACTTGTTGAACCAACCCAGAAAGGAGCATCTGTAAAAGTAACAAAATGGGGCCTAGGGATTTTAAGAATGTCCTGTAAAGCTTGGGGGCTGACAAGGTTTTGAAGTACCTCCACATCCCAGTTACCTTCATTAGTGAGCACTAAACTCACCTTAAGTTGTTCATTAATCTGTTGGGGATTGTGTGTTTTAGATAGAAGTTGTGTTCTACACCACCAATCATCCCAAAAGGAGATGTTAGTTCCATTCCCCACATTCCATTTAACTCCTCTTCTCAGAATATCTTTGTGCCTATATATGTTTCTCTAGATATGAGAGGAGTTACTTTTTAGGGGCCACTGACAGAAGGTATTCTTGTTAAGATATTTAGAGTGGAGCACTTTGCACCAAAGCTTGTTTTTATCACTTAGCAGCTTCCACCCAAGTTTCGTCAAGAATGCAGCATTGTTGTCCCTTGCCTTACGAAGGCCTAGGCCACCATCAACTTTACTCTTACAAACCTTGTCCCAATTAACAAGATGCACTCTTTTATTGATATCCGTCTCTCCCTAGAGAAAGTTTCTATTGAGTCTATCAATGTCATCACATAGACTTCTAGGGAGTTCCATGGTTTGCATATTATAACAAGGGATCGCAGAAGTCACAGATTGGATGAGGGTGAGCCTACCAGCGAGGGAGAGGTTTCTGGCCTTCCAACCTGAGAGTTTGCTTTTAAGTTTTTCTATAGTGTCCCGAAACAAATGTTTATTGACTCTGGCATGGATCATAGGAGAGCCTAGGTACTTACGAAGGTCTTGTGTAAGGGGAATGCCACTTAGAGAGCTAAGGGATAGGGCTTTAATATGAGGCACATTAGGGGACACAAAGAGTTTAGACTTGGTATAGTTGACTTGTTTGCCAGATATAGCACAAAATCTAGCTAAGATGTCCATAATAATGGCACAATTTTGCTGGTTAGCTTTGGCAAAAAGAATGAGGTCGTCAGCAAAGAAAAGATGGGAGATGGGTAGGCTGGTGCGAGATGCTTTAATTCCCTTCCAAATATTGCTATCAACCTTGGAATTTATCATGTTGGAAAGTCTCTCCATGCAAAGGACAAATAGGTAAGGGGAGAGGGGGTCTTCTTGGTGGAGACCTCTCCCATTTTGAACACCGTCAAGCACCTCTCCATTCCAAAGAAGATTGGATTTGTTATTGGTGACACAACTCTTGATAAGATCAATCCATCCCTATTCAGATTCAACTCTAGGAGGGTATCCTTAATAAACTTCCAAGAGAGTCTGTCATAAGCTTTTTCTAAATCAATTTTGAAAATCATGCCTCCGCTCTTCCCTTTTTTATGTCTCAAAGTATGCAGGATTTCCTGGGTTATAATGATGTTATCGGTTGTATTACACCCAGGTATGAAACTACATTGGTTAGGGTTAATCAAGTTGTCAAGCAGAGGGCGAATTTTAGCCACAATCAGTTTAGAAATGATCTTATATGTAACATTGCAAAGGCTGATAGGTCTAAATTGATTTATGTTTTCAGGATTATCAATCTTGGGTACGAGAACAATAAGGGTCTCATTGACCTCAGCAGGCACAGATTTGTTAAGGAAACAATGTTTAACAAAGTTACACACGGACTGGCCGACAATGGGCCAATATCTTTGATAGAAGATTGCTTGCATGCCATCTTTTCCTGGGGCTTTAAAGGCCCCAATACTCTTGACAGCATGGTGGATATCAAGATTGGATATAGGCTTCAAAAAATGATCATTATCTTCTTTAGAGAACTTGGCTAAAGTAACATTCTTCCAATGATCTAAATAGACATTATCTTCTTTTCGAAAGAGGTTTTAGAAATACTGAAGAATGATGTTTTTAACCTCAGCCGTGTCCGTAATCCAGTGATTATCTTCATTCTTAAGAGCATTAATTTTGAGTTTTCTTCTCTTGGTTATGGTGGATATGTGGAAGTATCTAGTGTTTTTACCACCAAGGGTAATATATTTGGACCTCGATTTTTGAAACCAAAGCATTTCTTCTTGAAACAACGTCTCATTATAATCCTTGATGAGTTCTTTTTTGAGGATTTGAAGATTATGGGAAAATTTCTCAACAAGTGCTTTTTGAATACTCTCTAATTTGGCAATAAGTCTCATTTTTCTTTTAAAAGTATTACCAAAAACATTTTTATTCCAGTCAGTAACTTTGTGGGTGAAGTCAGCAGTTGCATTCAGAAGGTTATTGTGCATAATCAACCAAGAAGTTTTAATAACATCACTAAGGCCAGAATAGGACATCCAAGCCGCCTCAAATCTAAATGGTCTATTAAGGGGGTTTAGAGGATGCATACCTTGGGTATAGACCACAAGAGGAGAATGATCATAATAGGTTCTGGGGAGAACTCGAACAGTGGCTTCAGGAAACATAGTCTGCCATTCCTCATTACACAAAGCTCTGTCAAGTCTTTCCATGGTGTTGGCCAATCCTTGACGGTTGTTAGTCCAAGTCATATGTGGTCCAGAACTACCTAGATCAATGAGATTGCAGTTGTTAACTTGGTCTAGGAATTCTGAGTCCTTCCAGAGTTCTGATTAAGTGAGAAGCTTCTGCGTTCGCTCTGGTTGGCATAGTCATTGAAGCCACCAGCAACAAGCCAAGGTCTATCCAAATTTTTTGCCACATCCTCTAGATTGTGCCATAATTGATCACGAAGAATGGGATTGGGGCTAGCATAAACAGTGGCCAAGACCCACTCTTCATAATCCTCCTTGTGAACTGTGGCTTGGATCACTTGTGGACTGATAGTAGAAGCTCTCACATTAACTTGGTTAGTATCCCAAATAATCTATATGCCGCCCACTCTTCCCATAGGATCAACAATTGTCGAGGCAGTGTACCCAAGCCTATTAAGGAAGTTGGTCAGTTTACCAAAGGCTACTTTAGTTTCCATAAGGACTAAGATCTCAGGTTTATGAGCCTTGATGATCTCCACTAAATTATGCTTGAAGGTGTTGTTGCCGGCACCACAGAAATTCCAAATAGAAGTCGTAGCAAATCCATAGAAGGAAAAGTTGGTGGGTCACTTGTTGTAAGATCCGTAACTATATTACAAATTCGCCGATGGTCATCCTCCACTGATCTGAGGGAGGCCAATTGGATTGAGTGAAATGGGTGGGTTAGTTTGTCCCCCCAGCTTGGTTAGATTATCATACGTACTTCTTCTATCCACCAGAGGAAGGCGACTAGGCGAATGACTTCTTTCCCTGGTTCGAACAACAGACTCACTGAGTTGTGTTGCTTTACATGTTCCTCCACTTCTATTTTCTGTCCCTTTGTTCGACATTTCCTCCTCCATTTTCTTGGTCTCCTAGGTCCGGAGGTTCTCGCTCTATAATCAGGTGTTCTTTGGTTGTTGTGGGTGTATCTATATTGGGTAGACTAATCTGGGTGTGTGGTGGATTAGCTTTAACCATGGTTAAGTCTTCTTGTTGATTGTTGGTTTCCAAGGCAGAGCTCATTGCAGGCTCTGCATACTATTGTTTCATTTCTTGAGTGGGCACATATACCCCTCCCTGTTCCATATCTGAAATCTTTGCATAGGATTCCTGGGCAGGATTTCCTGAGCTAGCACCAGGTGATTGGACTATTGACTGAGGCTGGGCTGGTCTGTATTGATCTTGAGCCTTAGGCTGGGGCTGGTCAGTCTTTCCTTTGCCTTTGGAGTCTTTGGGTAGGCTAAGGCTTGATTGTTGAGGGTGATTACTTTGGGCCTTTTCAATACCTGCTCTGTAGGTTTTTCTCCATCTGGAAGACTTACCTGGGCCTTCCTTATCTTCCTCAAGGTACTTGAATTTGTTGGGCTTTATGAATGGGCCAATTGAATCTTGGTTTTTTCGGGTCTGGATTGGTCTACGCCCTTGCTTGGTTGCAAGCATCCAAGGCCCAAAATCTGTCTTTGCATTTTCCATGGGTTGCAGGTAGCCATTAGGACTCGAAGAGGGTGAGCCGTTACTGGTATCACCGGAAACGACTAGTTTCTCTGTCTCTGGTTGAGTATTGGGCACTTTGAATCTACAAGCTTTTTTCCTATGATCGATACGCTCACACAAGAAACAGAAGGTATGGAGTGATTCATATTCAATGTTGTAGTATTTGTCCTCTAGGATGAACTTGGGTGTCAAGGGCTTTGTGAGGTCCATCTCAATATAGACTTTGGCAAACTTGCCTCTTGTTGCCATGGCAGTTGTCCAATCAATTTTTAAGGGTTTTCCAATGGTGTTGGCTATTGCATATAAAACCTTGTCTTGATAATACTCGATCGGAAGCTTTGGAAACCGAACCCAAATTGCGGTTATGGTTTCAACAGCTTCCGAAGGCTTGAAATTGGGCTCCCATCTCCTAACAGTGAGATAGTGATCCATTATCACCCAAGGACCCCCTGTATAAACCTTAGTATAGTCTTCCTGAAGGGAAAATTTAAATAAAAAGAAATTACACCTCAGATCAATGGAATGGAACTCACCTTGGAGGGCCCAGATGTTCTTTACTCTAGTACAAAGCATGTTATAGCCAATGCTTTTTCCCAGGAGTTTGATGATTAGAGCACTTTCCCATGGTTTTCTGATCTTATGAAGGAGCTTCTTGGGGAGGGACACCTTGGGGAGGCCCATGTGCTTAGAGAAGAATGGCCGGTCGATGTGATTCCCTCATGGTCCTCATTTTCTTAATCAGAGGAGAGTAATTCTACTCTACTATCGAACATGTAGTCCTTGGTCATGACCGTAGTCACGCTTCCTTGAAGGATTTTACAGGTGTGGGCTCTTGCAATAGGAGGTTCTGTGGGCTATTACAGTCTTCGCTGATTTCAGGTGCCATTTCAACCTTATTCTCTAAAGCGGTGTGTTCAGAAGAGTTCGAGCGCTTGATTTTCTTGGTGCTGCGAACCGGATGATCCTCTTCCTCAGAAGATTTGGTCGTATTTTGGGTATTTCAGTTGCCGGAGAGGGTACCAGAAATCATCATCGACAACACTCTATATCCTCTTTCGTGTTGGTTCGTTATTACACTAATTGATATACCGATTGGTGTGTATAATTTTATTCTAAATGATAATACCACTGCTAATTAATATCACTATTATACTTAAGTTTTACTCACAAATCTAAGGATTTAAAAATTGGTTAGAGGGGTTTTCAGGGCCAAGAAGACGATACCGAACTCTCCTCCACCACACAAAGACATAAAGATTGATATATGAAATGTTTTTAGTTTTGAATTTTTTAATTTAATGGATTGGTTTAATAATGATATCAAAGTTGTTGTTATATTTGAGTTTTGAAAAAATATAAACTAATTTAATGAAAATAAAAACAACCATTCATTACATGATCATCATCCAAACACATAATAAAAATTAATTTGGTAAAATAAATAAATAAATACGTAAAAGATTTATCAATTTTATATGATTTTATCTTTGGTGGGTAAAAATATTTTTTTGACATTTATTTTTGTCAAATTAGTTCATATTTTATCAAATTGACGACTTTGCTCTTGAAATTGAGCAATGGTATCTTCAGTTGTCCTTATTTGAACCAGATTCAAAATTTAGGGTCAAATGTGTCACAATTGAAAAGTCAGGAATTAAAGTGACACTAGCCCCAAACTATAAGAATTGTTAATATAATTCGTCCAATAAATAATTATGTTATTCGATTTGGGGCAAGTTCACCTTGTATCGTGTTAAATAAATAATTTATGATTCGCGTTGAATCGTAAATTAATTTTAAAATAGGATAGATAGATTCATTTTTTTTTTAATTTCATAGTTATATTGATTTTGTTTTCAAAATCTCAAAAAAAAAAAAAAAAAAAATAATAATAATTATAAGAAAAGGAAAAGGATCTCCACCAATCTAAAGGCACTGTTTGGTCTATTTCGATGATCTGAACCGTTCATTTTATTAGACACTTTGTATATTTTATTCATACAAAAAATTAAATCAATTCAACAAATATAACATATTCAATTTATCGCGTTTTTAACCAAACCCACTACTTGAAAGCCAGATAGTGGTATGGTGGTAAGCCTTCGGACTTGATTTGAAGCCTACTTAGAGTAGAGAGAGAACCCTTTGAACGTAGTTTGAACCCCATATAAATGATAGATTTTTGTGACCATAAATGATAGTGCTGCTGGTGATGGAATAACAATAGGGATGGAGAGAGAAGATTTCCCTGACGATTTCAAGGAATATGTGGACACTGAACTCAACTGGTTGCCAATGAAGTGCGTTGACAAACTCGCTGGAGGGGTTTTCTGGAGCCGAGGAGACGACGAACCCCAACGTCCTCGGCCGACTGTTCCTGCCGGTGAGCGACTTCTATCTTTTTTATCTCCTCCTCCATTTATTTATTTTTCACCTCTGAATATATTTTGTTATTAATGCATTAATTTTTTAAGTCAATACAAATTCTGTGGTTTTGCAATCAGTTTTCCCTTCTGGAATTCGTTTGTTATTTATCAGATATTAATTTGGAGTTGAAAAAGAAGATCAGAGATGTGCTTTACAGGATTTTACAGCATTGCTTGATTATGCGATACTGGTTCAATTTTGGGCACCCATAACAGAAGAGAGGCAGTCTTTTCTTACAACTCAAAACCAACCTTTCGCTCTAGTATCAGCTTATGTTTATAACGTTATTAAATTCTTAGTTTCGGATCCACTCGATGTTACGGGACTTTGTCAGTATAGGATGATATCTAAAGACTATAAATTTGTCGTGGATTTAGATGGGGAGAGTTCAGAAGAATACTTTGGGCTTCCTGGCCGAGTGTTCAAGCATCAATTGCCCGAATCCACTCCCAATGTGGAGTGGTACTCTATCAAAGAGTATTCACAGCGCGACCATGCTCTACGCTGCGGAGTTAAACAATCTTTGGCTTTCCCAGTATTTGAACCTTCTACCCAAAGATGTGTTGGTGTACTTGAGGTGGTGACGCAAGCGGGACAGTCCACATATTCGTGTCTACTTTGGGACAACTATTTTGGCAATCAAATATATGAAGAATTTGAGGTTAGTCCCCCCCTCACTCACTCACACACAAATTGGCATTTTCAATGTCTGGTTAACTAAGCATACAAACCCTTCCTATCCACGGGTTAAAAAATAATTTTAAAATTAAATAATAATATAAAATTTATTTAAAAAATATAGAAAAATAATTTATAATGAATTAAATTTTAACTATTTTATTAAAGAATATATATATATATATATATATATTGCAGTTGTTATATAATTAATTGTATATTCTAAGTTCACAATAAGAAATAAATATTATAATTTAATTAGTAAATATGAAAAAAATAGAATAATTAAGAAAATAATATTTATGATAAAATAAAAATAAATTTTTTTTAATAAATTTTTTAGTTTCACTTTATTCTATGTTAAAGTTTGTCATAAAACTTAAAACATACAATTTAGAAATAAAATAATATATATTTTGATAAGACTATTAAAATCGGTTAAAAAAATCAACAAACTTACGCAAGATTAATTTTTTATTTTTTATTTTAAAATTTAAATTGTTTTCAACTTAAACATACACAATACTACAATATTAAATAGGAGTACATGTTTACTTTATATAAGTGAAGCAACTCACTTTTTCTTTATTTTTCTAGTGTGGGATTGTGTAAAATAAAAGTTAACAATTTATTTTGATAAAATTGTTAAAATCACAGTTAAATTAGCGAATTAGTCAAATCAAAAATAGTTCACTGACCAACTTATACAAAAATTAATTAATTAAACTTTTAAATTTTATTTTAATTTTAAAATTTAGACTGTCTTGAACTGAAATATGCACAACACTACAAAATTAAATAAGATAATAAGGTTCACTTTATAAGTGAAATAATTCACTTTTTCCTTCTTTTTTTGATGTGGAATTGTAAAATAAAAGTTAACAATTGTTTAGGTGAAAAGTTTATTTCTAATCAAGTAATATCAGTTGTTCAATTTTTAATTGGGTCAATCCATAATTTATTTTGAATCAAACAAATTCAATCAATAAATTTTGATAAAATCGCTAAAATTGTGATTAAACTAGCGAATCAGTCAAACCAAACACGATTTAGCCTAATCGGCTACGTCAAAAAACCAACCAACTTATATAAAAATTAATTAATTAAAACTTTTAAATTTTATTTTAAAATTTAAACTATCTTGAATGAAAACAGGTACAACACTACAATATTAAATGAAAGTATAAGATTCACTTTATATGAGTAAAACAACTTACTTTTTTCTTTGTCTCCCGATGTGGGATTATAAAACTAATTATAATTTTATTTTTATATGATTAAACGAAAGTTAGTCAATGGAGATTTTCTAAATTATTTAAAATTAAGAAAATCAATAAAATTAATATGAGATATTGAAACTCTCACAACACTCTTCACTAAAAACCCATTTTGCTTATATAATACTAGCAGTCACCCGTGCGATGCACATGATTTTACAAAATCAATAATCATTAACAAAAATTTCTATTTGGTTGTATTCTCTAATATGGATAATATATATATATATATTTTCAATCAATAGAAGATATTACATTAGTTATTCCACACAGTATAATAAATTAAATTAAAATTAATTTTAATTCCCATTATATTCAGTTAGTGGTTAAATTTTTTTACGTGCTATTTGTATTTTTTTCCCTTTAATTTTATATTGATTCACAAAACATAAATAGGTTTGGAAATGTATTAAAGTTGAACTGACAACCATAAAAAAATAGAATTGTTTAATTTTTTTTTAAAAAACTTAACATTTTTAATATGAGATTGCTTGCATTTGCTCAAACTTTGAATCTACATAAAAAGAAATTTTAAAAAAGAAGAAATTTGTGGTTTAGGTATCAAAGAAATGGGTTCCTAAAAATTAATTTAATCATGAGTTATTTTAATGATTAACTTTAAAGCACAAACCTATATTCAAATAAATTTTGATACTCTCTTCACTTCCAATCTAAAATCTGCATATAAAAAAATTAAACACAAATAGTCAATAAGTGAGAGAGTCACAAATTAATAATAGTAAAGCTTCAAAGAAAGAATGAAATTTCAATTAAATGACACATTATTGGTAAAAAAAAGAGAGAAAGAAATAAAAAAAAAAAATACAGATTGTAAGAAAAAAAGAAAAAGAAACAAAAACAAAAATAGAATTTAAAGAAGAATAAAATAATAATATACATAAACTCATTTTTCTACACATGTAAAAGCTCATGTAAGTACATATTTCAAATGTAAAGTAGATACAATTGAAAGAAAGGAAAAATACTTGTGACTTGACTTTAATACAAGATTTTTTAGGCACCGTGAAAGGGAGTTGAAAGTGGCTCAATGTTGATTGTGATTTTTTTTTGGGACAAATTACCCACAAGTCCTTTTGAAAAATGTGTATTCTATTTAATCCTAAAACCTTTGAGATAGATACAAAAGTCCTATACCCATTTATTTTCTCCTTTTTTCCTACACCTTGCTTCTTCTCTTTATTTCTCTTTCTCTGATATCGACAACGACGACGACGACAACCACGCCTTCCTTCTTTTCTTTCTCTTTCTAATCTATAGTCACGGGCAATCGACGACCACCATTGATTGGGGTTCACAAGTAACCACCGAGCACTAACTCCTTGCTTCGTGCTCACCGAAAGCGAAAGAAATGAGTTTCCGATGAAGAAGATGAGTAGATATACTTTAGATCCAGCTAGATCTAAATCAAAAAATAGTTGTCGGAGTACAAGCATCTCTCTATATCTGTCTCTTTCCTTCGATCTCTCAGTTTTAACATTTTTTTCTGTACTACACATTTCTATTTCCCTATTATAATGGAGAAAATTTTCAATTTCTAAACAAATTGTCTTTGAGTTTTAATTATAAGCGGTGAAGTGAAAATTGTAAAATTTTACAGTTTTAGTTTTTGTTGTTGCTGAAATGAATCAATCTTTAGAACTGTAAAAATTTTGCAAATTCATAGCTTTCTTTAGAACTGTAAAATTTTACAATTTCATAACATGTTTTTCAGTTTGATTAATAAGAATAAATACTTAATAGAATCATATTATTTTCAAACTGTAACATTTTATAGTTTCAAACTTGCTGTTCAATTTGATCAACATTGAAAATTATTTGCTTAAACCCTACAAAAACTGAAAATAACATGTCTTTTTTCCATTGTTGTTGTTTGTTGTTCTTTTTTTTTTTTTTTTTCTTCCTTATTTTAGTTTATCAATATTTAGCACATTTTGCAATGTTTTTTTCACTTTAATCTCTCAATTTATTCTTTTTCTTTTTTTTTTTCCAGCAATATTCTAGACATTTCGATGAGTCTCAAGCAATATTCTTGACATCCAGCAAACATTCTAGACATTCCGATGACTTCCGGTGACGTTTAAAACATTCCGTCAATACTCCAACGAATTCCCAGTGTGGACTCGCCTTTTTCCGCGCCCCCTTTCAGAAGGTTTGAAAAGAAGGCCTCACAGTTCGGACTCCTGTGGTTGTGAATCTAATCTCACAAGTGCAATGTGAAACTGATAATCACCAAAGAATCCAAATCCGACAAATCGTTTTGGAAAATTGATTTTGAATCAAAAAGTGCCAAAATTAGATTGCTTTGCCAGATACAGAGTCGCCACCTAAATATTTTATTTTGGGAAAAATTTAGGAAACCCGTGGCTTGTGCCAAAGGCCACATGTCCGTCATCACCAAAGTTGCCTCTGCTCGAGCACTTAGGTACGAGAGGGGAAGGTCATGAATTGAACACCCCCGCTCGCTCGATCAAAGATCGGCCTTTACTAATCATGATATGATATTTTATAAACATTATGTGCTCTTATTCCGGTTTATTAAACTAGTTTTACTATGTGATGCGCACAAGCAAATATAGACTAGTTTGCTCAAATTGAAACAATTCAACTCATGTTTGTTTGCAAAAATGGTTTGAATTTGCCACCCTCAAGTGAGCTTTAAAGATGCGGATTTGCCACCAAACATAGTGGGCTTAAAACGGATTTCCCACTCAACAAAGTGGGCTTAAAACTTACATTCGTTCAATCGTTCCAATTCAAACAATAAGCCTTCATCCATAGGCATTTAAGCAGTTTAGCATTTAAGGACATAGTCTCATGGCAAGTAGGCTAATCATGGCAACATTCACACACATGCAAGTATGCTAAAGTGTAAAAAACTCACCTAGTACTCCAAGCTAGGAAAACAAAGTTAGAAAAAATGCATGCTTCCTAACTATACAAAGTATCCAATGCAACACATGCAATATGCAATTAATAGGCTCAGCTACTAATATGGCATATGGATTGATTTGAACAACATGCGATTAAACACGTATTCAAATAAGATATTGAAATGACAATGCAGTTAGAATGATGCGCCGAGCCTTGGTGCATGCAAGACAAGATGAATGTATGCAAGTATGCGATATGCTAATTGAAATATGATTCCTAATCTAACCATCAAAAGCGATTAAATAAAAGGGAGAAAGATGTGGGGTTGGAAAACATACACACACGCACGCACACTTATTACAACATTATGTCCTCGCGAAGGAGCGTCCGAATGAATAAGCTAACCAACTAGCTACGCTAATTAAGCTAACTAATTATTACAAAACTCGAATTCATTAACTATTCTAGTTAACTAATTATTACAAACCGAAATTGAATAACTAGTTAAACTAACTAATTAATTACAACTCTTAATTAGCTACTACTAATTAATTAATCTACAACACAAATGCATATGAACTAAGCATGTAAGACATTAAACTATGTTGCCATTGCTCCACCTCGGGAAGTGGAAGATGCACATTCTCGGTTTTCGCCCCAGAAAGACCTCCGTTTTGCTCTCGAAAGTCTTTGTTTGCAGGGTTGAGCATTTCGAGAACCTTTTTGCTCCACCTTAGCAGATCTTTGCTGAGGTTTACATCAGTGGCCTGCTGGCCATGGATGGATGCTGCTGGCCATCTGGCGGCCAGGGAGGTGTCCTGCCAGCCACTGATGCACTGGGTCATCACACTACAACAGAGCACAAACAGAGCAAAAATGGGGTTTTTCCAAGGATTTGTTTGTACTTCATTCCTTTCTTATCATCTCAATACCTCAAAGGAGTGACACATTTGGATCCAAAACCACCAATCAAGCAAGTTCATTGCATGATGGCCAAAGATCTAAGTTGTACAATTTCGATAAATGCGCAAATATGACCAACAAGACCACCACCTATCATACATGATCAAGGGCAATGGAGACCTAGGAAAGTGGTACATTTCATCACTTTTGAGTATGAAATGTCCCATTTTCCTTGTGTTCAAATTAACGTCTGATTTGAACACATGCAATTCAACACAAAGACACGCTTATCTTGTCATTTTTACTGGTCAATTTTGTTTACACATTTTAATTACCAAATCATTCTTTAATCAATTTGTCCATTGGTGAGTGTCCTCTAAAGTGAAGGAAGTGTCAACCAAGGGATAGTGTAAGGCAAGAGAGAGATCATGCCTTTGATAATGAACCCTCAACGAGGATTAAACCATTGAGCATGACCTCAATCTCATGCTTAAAGGATCCTAAGCTTGAAACAACCCTCAAAAGTAAATGAAAGGGTGAAGCAAAGAGGGAGGTTGTAGAGATTTAAGTGCTGAAATTGAGTGATAAAAGCACTAAAAACATGCAGCCAAGTTACACCAATGTTGTTTAAAGCCTTAAAACAACAAGCTAGTGTAAGGATTTACACTACAACTACACAAAACAAAGTTCAAATGAACCAAAAAGCCCAAAACAGATGTAAAGCAGGCCATTTTAGAGGCTAAAACATGCTGGACTTAAGCTAGAAAAACATGCTAACATGTGAAGCTAACTAAGCATGCAAACAAGACACAAGAAGGGGAGGCTAACCCCTCCAATTTTGGACTTCAAAATGAGTTTTTATCACTGAAAAACCTCTGAAATTTAGTGGTTAAAAGGCCCAAAAAGGTTGGTTTGAAAGTGATGGATAAAGGCACAAAAGCTTTATAAATTAAGAAGCAAGAAGGGAGAACCACCCCCAACTAAAAAAGGGCTCAAACCACTATTTTTAAGGCACAAAAATAGAGCTTTTTACAGTTCAAAACCAGCCCCAAAAACAATTGAAAAAGATAGAAGAACAAGTATTGAAAACAAGATAACAAGACTAGTATTCTACCTGTTGAAGCAAAGAACACTTTTAGGCACAAGTTCAAGCCAAAACCACCTTCAAGAGCTCCAAGAAGGCCCCAAGGAACCTCAGCTCAAAGGTGAGAGGATTTGGTTTAGGAGAAGTAGGCAAAAGTGTAGAGAAACTAGACAAACACACACAATTTTGCAAGAGAGAGAGAGAGAGAGAGAGAGAGAGAGAGAGAAATCTAGAGAGAGAAAATTTTTATGTCTCAAATGTTTATAACCTCCACACAAGAGAGAGAGGGGTCCTATATATAACCAAACCAAACCAAACCAAGCCTTAAGTCCCATCAAATGGGGTCGGCTACATGAATCCTTCTTCTCCACACAGCCCTATCAAAGGCCATTTCATTAGTTAGATTAAGTAGATTCATATCTCTATTTATAACGCTAGTCAACGTTAATCTAGGCCTACCCCGTCCCCTAACACTTCCATCTACCGTTACAGCATCGCATCTCTTCACTACTGCCTCTGTTGGTCTTCGTTGAATATGACCAAACCATCTCAAACGATTCTCTCTCAACTTATATTTTATCGGTGCTACTCCTACCCATTCCCGAATACACTCATTCCTAATCCTGTCTTGTCTAGTCTTACCACACATCCACCTTAGCATCCTCATCTCAGCCACACTCATCTTATCTACATGTTGTTTCTTGGTTGCCCAACACTTCGTCCCATACAACATAGCTAGTCTAATAGCCGTTCTATAAAACTTACCTTTTAGTCTAGTGGGTATTCGTTTATCGCACAATACCCCAGACACACTTCTCCACTTACACCATCCCGCCTTAATCCTATGGGCCACATCTGCATCAATCTCTCCCGCTGTTGTGATAATCGACCCTAAATAACGAAAATGTTCACTCTTAGGCAGTTCTTGGTTCTCAATCTTCACTTTTCCTCTGCTTTCATTGTTACTGTTACTAAATTTACACTCCATGTACTCTGTCTTAGTTCTGCTTATCCGGAATCCTTTAGATTCAAGAGCTTTTCTCCAAATCTCCAACTTTGTGTTAACTCCTTCTCTAGTCTCATCCACTAACACAATATATATAGAAAACACAAATTTTCCTCACAAACATCTAGTCACACATGTGTAGGAAGATGCTTGAATCTGTGCAAACAGTTGGCACAAAATATCTGCAACATACAATGGTGGCCGGCCGGCCATCAGTGGTGGCCGGAAAGGCTTCATTGATGGTAGGCAATGCACATCAATGGCCGGCAAAGGAGAAGTGGTGGCCGGCAGCCTTCAAGAATAGCCGGCAGGCCATCAGAAACTTCAGGCTGAAAAGACCCAAGCATGGTCCAAAGATAAGACAAAATGGATGCAGGGTTTGAAATGCTCAAAACTATGGCATTCCTCTAGAGACTTCATGCGTTCGGCAATCAAACAGACTCATCATCGGATGTACTTGCAAGAACATCCAAGTCTTAAAAGGCCGTAAAAAATGGGGTGTCTACACCCTGTGATATTCTGGTGACTTTCCAATGATGTTGAACATTCTGGCAAGTCTTCAACGACAGTTTAACGGAAGTCCAGCGGTAGTGGGATGTAGCAATGTCTTTAATTTTTTTTTTTTTTAAAATAGGATTTTTTGGTAACAATTAAAAATATATAGGACTAATTGGTGCAAATGTTTTATTTTGGGACTAGATGGATTTTGAATTTTGTGTATGAGACTTATCAATAAGTTCCCCCCCCTTTTATTTTATTTTATTTTTTTTTTCTTTTCAATCTCTTGGGCATGACTCCTTTTGCAAACACTTGCTTTTATATTGAAGAGATTAAGTTTAGACAAAAGATATAAGAATTCTATCATATTCAAAATTTATGTGGATAATTAATTGATAATTTTGAAAGATAAAATATTAAATTCAACTTGAAGATAAATTTTGAAAAGATTAAGTTGAAATATATGGACATTCTGCAACAATGAAGCTCAAATATAGAAAAAAAAAAATTCAAATTAGATTTATTTAGATAGACTTCATGTGATGATCGGGTGTACTTTCGCTCCGTTCTCCTTTGTTTAATTTTTGGGTTTGCAGTGTCTGGAAGTTGTTCTCGAATAAATTCTTACTCTTGTTTGTTCGGTGTTGATTTTCACTTGTTCCGGTGAGTGCGAGGCCAAGTCCAAAGTGCCTAGAATTGAGTTGAGAAATTCTAGGCTGGAGAAACCAAGGTTGCATGTGCAGGGCCTTGGGCCGCATCTGCGGGAGGGGGCCGCACATGCGAGAGGTGAGGCCGTACATGCGACATTCAGGGAAGGTTTGGGGCAACATACTATAATATATGCAGGTGCTAGAAGTGGTGTGGTAAGGGTAGGCCGTACGTGCGGGGTTGAGGGTCGCACCTGCGAGAGGTAGGCTCCGCACGTGTGGGATTTTGGGCAGTCCGAAACTCTATGTTTTTCCTTTTTTTGGGGCTGAGTGTATCTCATTTATTTTATATATCTTTCTCTCTAAGAACATATTTTTCTCCCTTCTCTCTACATTTCACACCAAAAACACCACAAGATCTTTGATTCCTCCAAATCCATACACATTTTGACCCAAGTTCTCTCAACAAAGTAGAAGAGCTCCTCAAGAGCTACATTGTGTACGGTGGAGATTGAGTTTGGGCATCTTTGATTTCTAGGGTTTCATCTTCTTTTCTTCATCATACCTTGAGGTAGGGACTTCTTGATATATATATATGTTTTGCAAGTATTGATGAGGGTTTGGGTTTGTTTTGTTGATTTATGAGAGTTAATTTTTGGCTCAAGAATGTAGGACTCTTCTTTTTACAAAAATGGGTTTACCTCTTATTTTTCTTGACATACTAGAAAACTTGACTATATTATAGGAATGGGGACCTTAGGGGAAGATTTCTTGTGAGAAATGAACAAATGTTTGGTTTTGGAGCAAAAATGTTGGAAATGTGTGGGTATTTTCACATCATCATGTTAACATAAATGAATGATTAGAAAATTTTCTTGCTTTTAATTGGCAATAGGGTAAATTCTTCTGGGAACATGAAAATTGGGGATTTTGGAAGGTGATTGCCCATAATGCAATGTAGCTATCAAATGATTAGATTATGAGAATTATACAAAATGGAAATGTTGCTACTTCTTGTTAATCTAGTTGGACATGTGGTTATTTTTGTGAAATAACATTGAAGAGAGGAAATGGGAAAATGTGATTATTATGATATCATTGTTGAGATACTTGAGAATGGAGAAATGCTTTGAGGCATGGTTAATTGTTGCATTCCATGCTCATTCAATTAATTATTATGCATTGTGAATTGAGATTGGAAACCTTTACTTTGAGAAAGGAAAATATATTGTAATGAGAACTATGGTAATGTTTAAAGGGTAAATACGTTGATAAGTCCGGATAGGAGATGTAGATGAAATTAATAAGTTGGCCTGAGTATCCGGGGTGAAAGATCGAAAACACGCGCGGAGGAGGTACCACTTCCCTTCTGGTTAGCAATCGGTAAACTGGGGTTATTGGTAGTACTTGTTGAGCCTACTTGTAGACACCAACCTAGGGATTACCAGAGTCCTATTTACCTCCCTTATTGAATAAAATTGTAAGCTTGGGAATTGTTTTCAAGAAGAGCATGTACATGAAATTTTCTTTAAATTGGCATTGCATTTAATAGTGGAAAGTCTTGCATAATTGTGTATACTTTGTAAGGATTCTCTGTTGGGCTTTATGCTCACCCCTATGGGATTTTGGTGCAGGAAAGGACGTGGAGATATATATTGAGAGCACAAGGCTCTTTGTTATGATTGTAAATTTTTGTGAGCCAAGGGCTAATCATGTATGGGTCCGAGAGACCATTTTGTGTAACCGGGCTTGTGCCTTGGAACTTGTAAGCCCTTGAGGGCATTTATTCGTTTTGTTTTGATGATTTTACATGCTAAAGATTCATGTACTAGTTTTCAATGAACGTATAACCGCATGTGAGATCATTTTTGTATAAACACTGGAGTTATGTAATGGAATATGTCGGGTTATTTCCGGTATCTCTTATGAGCCATGTTTATTATTATATTAAAATGGTATGTATATTTTGGGGCGTTGCACTTCAAAGATTTTTAAAATGTAAAATTACATATTGAGAGGCAAAACAAAGATTTATCTGTTTATATATTTGATTTTTTTTTGTTATTTTTATTTTAAATAAAATTAGAAATTAAGAAAATGAGTAAATGAGACTCTAGAGGATGCCATCTAGGAAACAAAGTGTTTGGGAGTTTAATATTAAGAGTTTAGAGGCCTCTAATGTTCTACACTATATTCTTATAATATATAAAAAGCTATAGATATTGATTACTCATTAATCTCTCTCTCTCTCTTGGGAGGCTCTATTTACACACTACCTTTTATCTCAAGGCACACCATTAATTAGTTTATTTTTTATTACAATAATAACCTAATGTAAAATGACCACAAAGGATAATTCCATTTTGTTCGACACTCTAATATCGAACAAAATGCTTATGTTCGACAGACTAACTTCGAACAATTTAATTATGTTCGACATAAACACTCCAGACAAAAAGTTAAAGTTCGAAAGACCAGTGTCGAACGGTTTGCAAAATTAAATTTTCAAATACAATGCTCATGGCAATGGAAAAACGTACATAAAATCCTAGAATCTAATCCAAATGAGAATTCTCACCTACTGTATCTCCAATGTGGAGTTGTTTCCAATTGTAATGATAACAACGATCACCACCGACGTCTTTGATGAAACAGATAATGGTGGGAGTCATGAACCAGAGGAGAATGGAGTGAAGTCATCTTTAGCACGAATGGAGACCGGAAACAGTCCAAACCTCTGTGATGACAATGAAACAGAGAATAAAGGGGACGTTGTGTGACACCCCAAATTTTTGGAACATCAAGGGAAATTAAATAAACAAAATGACTTAATAAATCAAAAAGTTGTTATCTTAATTGGACATTCCAACTCTCGTACATAACCAAAGGTTCAAACAACAATAAATAAAAACTTAAAATTATCTAAATACAACATCAAATGAAATTATAAAGTCCTTAATAGCTATTATATAAAATAATAAAATTTATTCGGCTCTAATCAAGGTTTCAAGTTAGCCAAGGTTCTACGTTAGCGTCAACTTCATTTCAGCTTCAATTATTTCCTCGCCAAAACCTGGCATAAAGCGCCAGGGCAACAAAAATATATGCCATGAGTTTTGTGACACAATAAAAAAACATAACCAACCTACCATTCTTTTTAAGAAATAATGAGATTATAAACATGAGATAATAATATAATTGTAAACATAAATTACAACCATTAAAATAATTTCAATAATTTTAATAAATTAGGTGACACTCAAAATCTCACCAGAGAGATTTAACTTACCAACCACTAAGCATGGCAACGGTTAATTTGAAACCTCCCCTTGGTCAAATATTCAAGTGTTACCAACCGTAACTACCAGGGATGTCCACGTCCGGAGTTATATACCCAAGTAGTGGCATCCGTGGTTTGCCCCAAGGAAACGGTCTGTCAGGGGTACGTAACTTCCCTGTGTGCCACATGCACATCCACACTTATTCCAAAATCGAATACCGAAAAGGGTTCAAATAAGTCCAGTGCCATCTTAGGGTTTCGTGACACAATTTACGTGAGAATTCTCAAAACCAGGGCTCACCCTGAACAACCGGTATTAACTGTCAACCCTTAATTTCATACACTCTTTAAAATCAAGACTCACCCTGAACAACCAGTATTAACTATCAGCTGTTAATTTCGTACACTTCGTTGATCATTTTAATTAATTTTTCATACTAATCACTAATAATTACAAATTAGATCACAATCGATATTATACCATTTCAATATAATTTTTAACAGAAAATATCGACACATACGTTCTACAACAATCC
Organism: Camellia japonica; assembly: GCA_030407325.1. Classification (NCBI taxonomy): domain Eukaryota; kingdom Viridiplantae; phylum Streptophyta; class Magnoliopsida; order Ericales; family Theaceae; genus Camellia; species Camellia japonica. Next base: position 14,055,185 of record JAPPVO010000031.1, on the reverse strand, counting down.
ATCGATGTGTATAAATTATTGTGAATAGTTTAATCAAGCCATGGTGTGAAATAATAATTTTAAATACTAAAATAAATCACAATGCACATGCATGGACTACTAATTTACAAGATTCAATTAAATAGACTAGAACAATATTGATTTTTAGTCATAACAAATGGTTGAAGTAGTAATCTCGATTCTTTATCATTCTGCCCAGAATTTTCAGAACATAATTTTCATAGTTAAAATTATAAATAAATTATTTATATAACTCTAAAATTCATGTAACGATATGGGATATTCAACAAACATGTTATGCTCATTTTTCAGAAAGAATTTTCCAAAAATAAGTTATAAATAATTCGGTAAAATTTCAAGAAATTTCATGACACAGATTTGTTACATTTTCTTAAAATAATTCCACACTTAAATTTATAAATCAATTCCATAATATAAAAATTTATTATGAAACTAGACTTCCCAAATTTCATTTTTTATTTAGAAAATACTGGATTTGGTTTAATATAGGATTTTTAATGATTTTTCCAATATGCCGTAAAATCTGTCTACAGTTTCAGATCTAATTAAAATTTCGTATAAGTTTTTAAAAAACTAAAATAATTGTTACAAAAATTTCTGGATGAACTAGACATTATTCTTAACAACTTTGTAGAATAAATCATCTCAAAATTTTGAGCATAAAATTGTCTAACAATTTGTACAAGTTTCTGGCAGATTTAAGAGTCATATAATCAAACCAAATAAAATCTTCAATCATCTCTTTAATGGCACAAACTGCACATGCAATTCTAATTCCAAAATTATACCATGATTTTAAGGCTACTAATATAAAAATAACCTTCAAATATTTAATATATAAATCACAAATTTACATACAACTATAAACAAGATTTTATCTAAATTTTTAGCTATTTTAACATATGAACACAAATCTAAAAATTTAACAATTAAAAAGAATGAGAGAGTTAAGAGAGTTTTCTTACTATGCTAGGTTGCTAATGATTTATTGTCCGATTTTGATTTATGATTCTGATTGTAAGATATGACCGTCCTGGCTCCATGATCGTCTTGCTGAAATTTCACATCAATCGGACACGATCTCACCATTGATTTTCCATTGGATTCTCTTAGAACTTTTAGTTGTCGATCATCATCTTAGACTCAGAATTTGCAAGATCTAACCCTGAAAATGGATTTCACCCTTAGTTGTCGAAAAACCTAAGGGTGGTCATCCCCGAAGTCATAGAACCACTCGATTAACCATATGTACTAGGATGCACCGTAGCACCATGAGCCGAGAAATGCTGGATAAAATTCATTTCATCTTCTCCCAACCGCCGCGGACCTAGAAATTCAGTTTCAATGCCACCATTTCAAATGCTTGTATCTTCTTCATCGTAACTCTATTTTACCTTATCTTTATGTCATTGGATTTATCTCACGGCCTAGTTTTTGTTTCACTCCTTACACGCCATGTTCCATCTCTTTTTGCATGCCATCTAATCTCTAAAATTTGACGAAAAATAAGAATCTTTTTTTCCTGTCTCGGACTTTTCTTCAAACCATCTTTCAGACTCCATAACTTTCTTAATTCTTAACGGTTTTACTTCATTCTTTCGCTAGTCTCTTCAACTTACTTCGTACTTTATCTTACATGACCTATTTTTCTCACTTCTTCTCGGAATGGATGGTTTTGGCATACCGAAAGTAAGCCGAAAACTAACTTTTAAAATTCAAAATAAACTTCTCTGACTTTGTTTCTTTCTCCTCCATCTTCCTTCTTCTTCTCTTTCTTCGCCCACAACACGCTGTGAATTGTGGTTCTAGATGATAACGGAATTAGGTGATGGTGGTGGTGGCGGTCTGATGGTCCGTCGGTGGTAGAGAAGTTCGTGGATTGGTGGTTCGGATGGTAATAGTATGGGTTAAGGCTGTTGCTATGGAGGTCGGGAGGAGGATTAAGAATAGAGATAAAGAAGAAAAAAGAGAGTTTTGAGAATGAGAGGTGGAGAGAAAGAGAGAGAACCAAGAGAGAGAGAGAGAGAGAGAGTGAAAGTGAAGCAAAAGATGAAGAAATGTGAGGAAAAGTTAGGCTCAATTTATAGGGAAAATGAGGAAGAGTAAAAGAAGATAAAAATGAAGAGAAATTAAAAAGAATGGATAAAAGGAAATAGAACACCTGTATAGCATCTGCATGTCCACCACATTTTCTTTTGTTACAAAAAATGGTTGCACGTAGAAGGTGGGGGGCGAGAAAACATGGGGAGCAAACCCATGGTTTTTTGTTGGGCTTTAGTACAAAAAATATTAGTTCCAGTGTAATTTGATTACAAAAAAAAAAAAAAAATATAGAGAAAAATATAATAAAAATATCATACGGTTCAGAAATTAATATTGAGTAACAATACAAAGTCAAAAATATTTTATTTTATTTTATTTTATTTGAATAAATTTTCAGTATAAAAATATACAGACTATTAAATTCAAATTATTGTGAATAAGTATTAAAAAAAATTTAAAAAAATATATATTATTTTTATTATATAAAAATACGAGATTTCACACGTTGTGTGTGCTTTTGAAGTGGAGGTGAGTACTACAAGAAATATGGAAGGTTGAAGATTATGGGTGGAGTGTATGAGTAAGGGTAAAGATGGAAAATTGTGGTGTGTATTGAGCAAATTTCTTATTTATTAAATTATTAAAGGTGTGTCTTGAGTAGTGGTGTGCCTTGAGATGAAAGATGGTGTGTAAATAGAGGCACCTCTCTCTCTCTCTCTCTCTCTCTCTCACAGAGTATATGCAGCGGTTTTGTTAGTATAAATGATGCTAAGTCTTAATCGACACAGACTTAACAATAATATTAACTAAACAACCAAACACAAAATCAGATATTGTGTAAAGGTTCTAATGTCTTGAAAGTATAATGACTTCTTTGGAACAATTAACAATCGATAGAGTGAAATAAACATAGAAAAAAAAATCTTTTAAGCTTGCAAGGTTATAAATTGTTGAAAGTTATTCCTAAAAATTAAGATAATCTTCCTTGTGCCTTGCCTATTTATAGGCATCATGTCCACAATTTCAACTGCTATATGCAGTTCTTCAGTCATACAAGTCCAACAACTGCTTCGGTAGTTTATTCTTCTTTGATGTCAATGTGTGCCTTACAAATAGATAACTAATTGCAAGGAAATATATTATTGCCATGCGTCTTTTAAACTCCTTATGTAACTTCCATTAATCTCCGGGTAACTTCCTAGTAAAAATGATGTTGCCACATATTCTACAAAAATAACAATAATAATACCAATAATAAAAATAGATAATGATAAAGATAATAATATATGGCCATAATAAATTTTTAAAGATGGTCATAATCTGATTCGACAGAGCAAAATCGATAAGTCATAATTAATGAGATTAAATTTAGCCATAATCGACAAAAAACATAATTTATGGTACAAACATGTGTGTTTTTGTAAGAACTTTAGGCTGGGTTTGCCACTTAAAGAGCAAAATAATGGTCTAAGTTAAACAATTTGTTAATACTATCACATGTTAATGTTCTTGTTGAAGGAGGGGCCGTGCCGTGAGTGTCTGGGGACATGTCCCGAACTTATTTTAAGAAAAATAATATACAAGTTCATTTTTTAAATCTAATAATGTGTAAAAAATATAATTGATTGATAATTAAATATTCACTAATTATCAACAAATTATCTTCTTGACATATTATTGACTCTAAGAAAATAAATTTAATTTTTGAACATAAATAGTAATACTCCTTTCAATAATCTGAAATATTAGATCATTCACGAAAAAAATTAAATTAATTAAACATCCGTAATCCTATATAACAAGATCACATTTATATTTGAAAACTAGAAACGTTTAGCACCCATTTCTGTTAAGGCTTGTTGGGATCATTTGGTCCATTTGAGTCCCACATTTCAAATGTTGCCATATCACTATCTCTAAGGAAAAATTATTTTATATTCTTGGAGCGCCATGTAACGATATTATTTATCAATCACAAATTTCCATACCCTCTTATGTCTCCAATCACTTGATTCAAAATCATGAACCCTACTTTTTCTACCAATCACAACATACTTGAAGGATTAACCAATAACTTATCCTGTCTAAGATGTAGCCTTTTTGCACAGGACTGTATGGCCTACAACACTTGAGTCCGGATCTTCTCCTTGATCTCTCTATGGTGTTTTCTGCGGAAGATGGGTTAGATTAAGCCACGTTGCCCACTAACTCATGGACGGCTGAGATCTATTGATTAAAAAAAATAAAAAAAAAAAAAATTTCTCCCATTTCCCCTATTTTCTTTTCTCTCTAACTTTCAAACGTTTCAAAGTTGAGGGCGACGATGAACGGAGAGAAGAAGAGAAGGGAAATAGTGGCTACCATTGCGAATCTAAATAGCTCCACATACCTAGTTGAGGGCAAAGCAGAACCATATTTCTTCACCTCAGGGGCTGCCTCCATTTCTCTTCTCTCTTCTCCCCTGTTTCCTCTCTCTCCCTCCAATTCCCTCTCTTCAAATACTTTCCTTTCTGTGTCTCTTGCTGCTGTTGTTGTTGGTGGTGGTAACATGAGTTCAAGGTGTTAAGAGTCATCTCTAACTCTCCTCACTCTCTATAATCTTCTCTCTAGAATATTCTAGAAGTTTTTACATGAATCTAGAATACTCCAGAAAAATCTAGAAGATTCTAGAAAGACTTAGAGAAATTTGGAAGATTCTAGAATATCCTAGAAGGTTTTGGAACATTAAAGAAGTTTGGAGAAAACTAGAGAAATCTAGAAAGTTTCGGAAGGTTCTAGAATATTTTAGAAAAGAATAGAAAGCTCTAATATGTACTAAAGTAATCTAGATTGTTCTAGAGTATAGGGAAAGTATGAGTATATTCTAGAAAGTTTTTTAACTAGTATAAATATGAAATGAGTGCATGTACTAAGCAATTGGACAATTGAGTGAAAGAAGAGGGAGTTTAGAATGAGTCCAAAGTGAGTGGTCAAGCACTATCTAGTGTGAGGTGTCTCAAGGTCTTGTGTAAGGAAGACACAAAGTGTGAGTGCTTGAATGTATGTATGAGTGGATAATTGAAGTGTATTAGTGTGTGATTGTGTACAAGTGTTTTGTGTACTAGAGTGTTATTAATAAAGGTTCTATTTTTGGGTCCACCAGTGGGTCAAACTCAACACAAGCCTTGTATTTCAGACCATCTCCATTGCTTAATCGTCCTTATCTCCTGAGAATCTTGTGACATTATTTGCTTTATCTCTCTCTCTCTCTCTCTCTCTCTCTCTCTCTCTCTCAAACTTTGGAGCTCTGTTTTTATTTGTCTAGATTTTATTTTATTTTTTTTACACTTTGGTTTTGTTTTGATTGAATTCAATGGAACATGTCTTAGAGGGGAAAGAAAGGCAGAGGTTTTTGGGTCTTGCAATCTTATCTTAATTGGAGGATTTATATCTTGATCTAGTTTACAATCTTATCTAATTGATCAAAGCGAAATGTATGAATATTTTATTCACATTTCACATATTTTTTCTCTTTCTTTTTTTTTAAAATTTCTCCCTAAATTCATGAACCAAATACGGCCTAAGTAAATCCAAAAAGACAAAAAGTGAGATTGTATTTTCCTCTCTCTTTCTTTTTTTCTTGTGTTTTCTATTATAACTAAACAAAAAGTGAGATTGTAAAGGGAAAAAATGTGTGAAATTAGGTGAAATATAAAATATATTTTATTCACATTTTACTTATTTTTTTCTTCTCTCTTTTCAAATTGCTCCCTAAATCTTTGAATCAATTTTTTTTCTCCATTTTTCAACTCAACCAATAATATATTTTGTAATTTGAATCTCATCAATTCTTTTTCCTTTTTTTTTTTTTTTTTTCTATTTCCCTTTCCATTTCTCTCATCAAGTCCTTCAACCAAACAAAACCTAAGTGTGATTCAATTGTTTCCATTGTAGAGTTTCTTATATATATATATATATATTATATATTTCAAAGCTTACGAGATTCCGTAGTTGCATCTTTTCATTCCCATGCAGGTGGCAGGTCTGAAAAGTTCAGTTGCACTTAAGCAGAAGTGCATGGAATTAGTAAGTTACAAACTTTAATGCAATGTCAAATTTGATGTTTGATTCATTCTTAAATTAATATGGCGAGGAATATGTTCTAAAAAATTACCTGGATGTGACAATATTTTCAAACTAGGATGTGGACAAAAATAAAGCTCGTAAAATTGCCTTGGATGAAATGAAGGATGTGTTGAAAATAGTATGTAAAGACCATGATTTACCTTAGTTCAGATATGGATTCCATGTAGGATAGGCTGGCCATGCAGGGATCTGGTTGATGGTGGCATCCTTGGTGTAAGTTGTCAACACATTAAATATGAATACTACTCTGAATTTAGAATGGTCAATAATGTGCATTACATAAAGAAATGGATGGGGGTTGTAAGGAGAGCACTTTTGTCCACTAATTTGGTATTCTGCAGGGATGTAACTCAACTTAGCATAACTGAGTACCCCTTGGCACACTATGCATGAGTTTTGGGATTAAGTGGTTGCTTCGCAATATGCTTGCAAAGTAGTTGCACTGGAAATGATGATTATGCGCTGGAGATCTTTATACCAATGAGCAACAGAGCCAGTGAAAACCCCCCTCCGTCATTGAGGGGAATATTGGTGTAACGCCCCAAAATAATTCAACACAAATTACTATACTAATGAACATTGACTGATCTATAACAATACTCTTTCCATCATCTCATACATAATTAATGAATTAAATTACAAAAGTTCCACTTACGATATACATTCAAACGAATTAAAAGAACATATGAATTTATAGCACATGAAACATCTAAATCTCAAAACAAATAAATGCCCTTATGGGCTTACATCTTCCAAGGCAATAGCCCGGTTACACAAAATGGTCTCTCGGACCCAAACACATTAGCCATTGGCTCACAGAAGATCACAACAAAATAAGAGTTATATACTCTTTAAAATTATCTGCACCCTCAACTTGGCGGGATCCCCTCATCTTTACCTGCACCAAAGTCCCATAGGGGTGAGCATAAAGCCCAGTAGAGAATTCTAACAAAGTATATACAGTTAGGCAATTCTCAATAAAAATACAATGTCAATGCCATGCTATGCTCTTTTAAAGAAATTTCATTTCATGCTCCTTTAACAAAAATCCATTTCATGCTTTTCTTAAAGATTTTCATTTTTCAATAAAAGCTTGCAATCTCAACACATTTCAAAACTTCCAATTTTTATCAACAAAGGGGGTGGTAAATATGACCCTGGTAATCCCTAGGTTGGTATTTGCAAGTAGACTTTGCGAGTACTACCAAACTGTCATTTTTACCAGTATTAACTGGAAGACTCGACACCTATCCGCGCGGTTTTCTGGTCTTTCACAATGGACACTCAGGCCAACTTATCCAATTCATCTACACCCCCTAACTGGACTTACCACCGTATTTACCCCATACAAATTTCCATAGTTCATAACACAACGTTATTTTCTTTCATGAAATAAATATCTTTTATCAAAATTTACAATGCAAAGATAATAATTAAATGAATATGCAATGCAATGATTTTCCATAACTCATAACATTTCCCATGTTCAAAGTCTCTACAACAATGCCAACAATCACATTTTCCTTTACCTCTTTCTCAAGATACCATGTGTCTTCAACACACAACATCAATCTCTCATCAATTTAATCTTTTCGAAGCCAAATGTGAGGTTTTCAAATACTAACCTCCACCATCCATAATTCTCGCAATTCATAATGCACAACAATCACCATCTCACAATTAAATATTTTTCATGCATCTAACAACAACTTAAAAATAAATCTTCCATTTTCTATATCAAGGAGATTACCACTTCTCTTACCAAGATGTGAATTCTACCCTCACTCACCCATTTTTGCACAAGAAAAGAAGTTTATTCCACAAATTTTCTATGTTTTAAAAAAGCCCCAATTTTCTAGGTTTTTACAAAAACCCTAACATTGTTCATCTCTTTTATAAAATCTCATCATACACTTCAATTTCAACTCATGTTGTCCAAAATTTTAAGAAAATCTCTAAATGAACACAAAATAGAGTTTGTTTCACAAAAATCATCAATCCCTTGAGCCATCAAACCCATTCTCGAAATTTTCAAAGAGAGTTACAAAATCAACTAAAAACCTACATAAATATATAAATAACACAAAAGAAAACCCTCTAGGATTATAAAAGAGTAGTGATACAACCCACATTTTAAACTTTCTACATTTTTGAAACACAAGGTTGAATCAACAAGGAACTAGAAGAAACTCTTAAAACCATCATCAAAATAGCATAACTTGTATATATAACTCAAGAATGTCCCTACCTCAAACTTGATGAAGAGAGAGAGTGAAACCCTAAATTTGATGAAAGATCCTTCAACTTTCCACCACACCAAGAGGAGCTTTAGTTTGATCCTCAAAATTTGAAGAAAAATGATGATGATCTTGACTCAAGATTTGCAAGAACCAAAGTGTTTTTTTTTTTTTTTTGTGTTTTGGTAAGGATTTCTAGAGAGAAGGAGAAGAAAATAGGGTTTAGAGAGAGAGAGAGAGACCAAAAAATGAGATGCAATTCGGCCAAAAAGTGAAATAAAAACAGAGCCTCAGATCTAGGCTTTTCCCGCACGTGCGGAGCCCACTCCCGCATGTGCGCCATCTTCCTGCACCTCCTCACGCACGTGCTTTTTTAGCAGTGTGCAACCCACTGAAAATCCCCTCTCCCGCACGTGCGGCTTGCCCTCTCGCACGTGCGGCCTAGGGCCCCGCACGTGCGGCCCTAGCCCAGCAGACCAAAATTCTTCGGTTCGGCCCCCACGCACCTCAGACTCGACCATGCCCTCTCCGGAAAGGATGAAATTCAATCACCGAACAAAAACAAGAATAAGAACTTTATTTGAAACAAATTCTTCGACATTTCAAACTCAACGAGAGCAAAAGAACGGAGTGAAGAAGAAGGAGGAATGGAGAGAGAAAACAAGGACCCGATTGTCACAATTGGAAACAATGAAGATAAATTTCTGAACTTTTAGGGTTGCTTCTGGGGTAGAACTTGGGAAGAATTATGTATTGTCAGAATTGATTTTCAAAATGGTGGGAAACTTGATTTAGTTCAAATGCCCCAAATTACTATATCTTTGCCTCTGTCGGAATCGTTACAAAGTGGAGGAGAGATAACACAAGTGGATTCATCAAATCAACAATTACTGAATGCCATAAATAATGGGAGTAGTGTTGTCAATATTGTTGGTACAGAAGGTAACAACACTACTAATACTAGTACACAAGAAAAGGCACAATAAAGATGTCAGAAAGAAAAGGCAATAAACCTAGAGTTAAAATTAAAATTCCTAAAGAGGATATCTTATAAACTTCAGGAATGAGCATTGACGATGCTGCAAAAACACTCAACGGTATGCTTGCACTTTCATAAATTAATATGTAATGCTGCTTTATGATCTTGGTAGTTATTTCATTTCAATTTGACGAACTTTTCTGGTAGAGAATATATATTGAGCTTTTTCCATAAACAAATAGAATGTAAGTTCTCTGATTTGGATTCTTCCTTTTGTAGTTAGAAAATCTACGTTGAAGCGTGTATGTATGGGTTATGGTATTGAGAGGTGGCCACCTAGCAAGATAAACAGGGCTGGTTGCTCTCAACTCAATGAATCTGCCTCGTGTGCTGATTTTGATCATCTACTTTCTAGTTAATCTTCGGCTACTATTGTTCACAGTGAGCCATATGATACAATGATGCAAGATGCAAATCTTATGACTATAAAAGTAAAATATACAGAAGATAATGCAATTTTGTCTCAGCTATCTTTGTTATAGAGTCTCAAAGAGTTGCAAGAAGAAGTGGCTAAAAGGCTAAACCTTCAGGCTGGAACTTACTGTGTCAAGTATAAAGATGAGGACGGTGATTTAATTTTGATAGCTTAGGATGAGGACATACGATATTATATGCGTCGTTCTAGATCGCTAGGTAGAAGTTCTATTGTGTTATTGCTTGAGCAAAAGTTGCCAATTCCTGATCATCAAAAAGAAAAAAGAAAGAAAAAAAAAAGTTGCCAATTACCCACTGAACAAATTGAATCCTGCTAAATAAGCACTTCCTCTGAAACTACCTTAGCTTTAATTAATGAGATTTTACATTTTGTGTAGTTATTGTCGCATTTCTACTATTCATTTGCAAATTTAATTGGAGATGTGCATTTATCCCATTGGTTATCATCACTCTCCTTAGGAGGATATTTTTTTCCCCAAGAATTTGATGGTAATGTTTCCCCAAAGATTAGGGGTCGTTTGGTTTTTGTGATAGGATAAAAAATCACAAAAGGACAAAAAAAAAAGGTCAAAAAATCATAAAAGGACAAAAATCACAAAAAGACAAAAAAAAATTTGCCATTCCAAAGCCAAAAAGCCAAAAAAGCCAAACAAGAATACCAAACGGCCAAAAAAGTCTCAGGCTAAAGTTAAAAAAGTAAAAAAGTCATTGCTAAACGAGCACTAACTATTTGAAATTTGTTTATTTTTATTTTGGCTAAGGTTTGTTTCCAATCGACAATAGATTGGATAGGCGCAATCCAAATTAGGGGTGTGCACCAGGTCGGTGGCTTGTCCAATCAACGCTGATCATATTAAAAGAAAAGTCGATGTAATTATGTTGAAATTATAGAATTTGTTATTTTTTTTTAACTAAAGGAAATTTAATGTAATTTACCCATAATATGGTATGGAGTTTTTTCTGCTTTGTTAAATAACAAAAGAAAAAACAAGAGTGGATATATACACACAAATTTGTGCAAAAATGCATACATAATGAATTGGCAAAAGTGTGCCCATTTATTTTAAGTAAAAGACTTGTTAAAATGAATTACAATTTAAAAAAAATGGCACTATGATGTTATTACAGATTAGGTACAATTTTTAAAAATAGTTACATACTCATGATAAAGTTTATAATTTTAATAATTAAAATTTATTAAGTTTATAATCAATCTGATTTTTTTTTCAACTAATACACTGATTGGTTATTTCCTCATGATTTTATGTATAATTTTTTTTTTTATGTACAAATCATTTTCTAAAAAAAAAAAAGGGAGTAATTACAAAAAAAAACCCAACGTTTGACCCTTGTAACAAAATAAACTCCAAGTTTTTAATTTTGTTAATTTAATCCCTAACTTTTGATTTGTTTTCAATCCAAACTATATGCCAATTTTTGTCAAGTAAAACTAACAAAAAAAAAAAAAATGATATTTTAACCATTAAATTCAATATAGGTCTACATAAAATGTTTAAAATATCATTTTCATTGAGTTCAATGACCAAAATATCTTTTTGTACGTTGATTTTACTTACCAAAAATAGGCAGATGTTTAGATTGAAAACAAATTAAAAAATTAGGGTTTAAATTGACAAAATTAAACATTCATAATTTATTTTGTTACCAGGGTCAAACTCTAGGGTTTTCTTTGTAATTATCCCACTAATAAATAAATAAATAAAAACAGAAGTTTATAATTGTGACAAGTTAGTTCTTTTTTTGGTACAGGATAATCCTCACATCCTCCCTCAAGTCCAAGGCAGTGCCCGTGTCGAGATCATCAAGGTGTTGATTATGATTTAAGTGTAGAGTTTTGAAAGTAGTGTGGAGTTTTGACTTATGTGATTGGTTATAAGTTTTGAAAATAATTTTTGAATTGAATTTTAAGTTATGTGTTTGGTTACGATTTGAGTGTGAAGTTGTGTTTTTAGTTTAAAATATTAAAATTAAAAATTAAAATATTTATGAAATAAAATAAAATGTTTAAAATTAAAAATTTTAAATAAAATTTAATATATTTAAAATAAAAAAATAAAATTTTCTTAAACATTTTTTAATATTTAAAAAAAATAAATCCAAAAAATTCAAAATATAACTCAAAATTCAATAACTCAAAACTCAACATACAATTCAAAACTCTTTTCAAAACTCAAAACTTTTTCAAAATTCAAAATTCAAAAAGTCTTTTCAAAACTCCTTTCAAAACGTTTTTCAAAACTCATAACCAAACAAAATTTCCCTTTCAAAACTTGTAGCTTGACTTTTTCGCGCCCCCTTTCGAAAACTCGAAAGAAGCCCTACAGTTTGGACTCTCGCGGTTCTAAATCTAATCTCACGAGTGCAATGTGAAATTAATAAACACCAAAGAGTCCAAATTCGGCAAATCATTTTGGAAAATTGATTTTGAATCAAATTGCCCAAGATGGACTGCTTTGCCAAATACAGAGTCGCCACCTAAATATTTTATTTTTTTGAAAATTTAGGAAACCCATGACTCGTGCCAAAGGCCACATGTTCGTCATTACCAAAGTTGCCTCGGCTCGGGAACTTAGATATGAGAGGGGAAAGTCATGAATTGAGCACCCCCGCTCGCTCGATTAAAGATCGGCCTCTACTAATCATGATATGATCTTTTTTATAAACATTATATGCTCTTGTCCCGATTATTAAGCTAGCTTTACTATGTGATGCGTACAAGCAAGTATACACTAGTTTGCTCAAGTTGGAACAATTCAATTTCATGTTTATTTTGGGAAAAGGGTTTGAATTTGCCACCTCAAGTGGGCTTAAAGTTTTTGGATTTGCCATTCAACAAAGTGGACTTAAAACTGTGGATTTTCCACTAGACATAGTAGGCTTAAAATGTACATTTGTTGAATCGTTCCAATTCAAGCAACAAGCCTTCATCCACAGGCATTCAAGCAGTTTAGCAAGCAAGCATTTAGCCTCATGGCAAGCATGTTAGACATGGAAATCACTCACACTCATGCAAGTATGCTAAGGCACTAAAAACTCATTCAAGCAGTTTAGCAAGCAAGCATTTAGCCTCATGGCAAGCATGTTAGACATGGAAATCACTCACACTCATGCAAGTATGCTAAGACACTAAAAACTCACCTAGTACTCCAAGCAAAGAAGATATGAGTTAGAAAAATATGCATGATTCCTAACTATGCCAAATGTGTAATGCAACACATGCGATAATGCAATTACTAGGCTCGACTACTAAGCATGGCATATGAAGCAATTCGATAACATGCGGTCTACGCACATATTCAAAGAAGGTATTGAAATGACAATACAGTTTGAATGATGCGCCGAGCCTCGGTGCATGCAATACAAATGAATGGATGCAAGCATAAGCTATGCTAATTGAAACATGTCCCTAATCTAACCATCAAAAGCGGATAAATAAAAGGGAGAAAGACGTGGGGTTGGAAGACATACACGTTATTACATTACACTCTCACGAAGGAGAGTCCGAATGAATAAAAGTTAACTAGCTAGCTAAACTAAGCTAATTACGCTAATTATTACAAAACCGAATAAATAGCTAAACTAATTTAACTAACTGTTACAACGCTTGAACTAATTAGTTAACTAACTAATTGAATAATTACAACACAAATTAATTAGCTACGACTAACTAACTAAAGAGTACAACACAAACTAATTAAATTACAAAATAGGCTAATCATAGGCTAATTAAATTAAGCTAATTAACTAGATGGCTCGTCTCGGGAAGTAAGGGAGGCTCATGCATGCTCGGTTTTCACCCAAAGAACATCCACTGTCTGCCCTTGAAAGCCTCTGTTTGCACAACCTTTGCACTATTTCCTTCTCCAGATCAACTCTGCCATGCCTCACAAGCACACTGCTCAAAATTCATTGGTGGCCGGCAAGCCAGAAGTGGTGACTGGCCGTCCACCATTGAGGGGTTGACGTCCAACATTGATGGCCTGCCGTCCAGTAGTAGTGGCCGGTCGGCCACTGATGACACACTTTTCCTTACTGCAACAAAGAGCAACCAGGGCAAAGAGGGGGTATTCTTACAGGTTGTTTGTACTCTGTATCCCTCCTTATCATCAAAACATCTCAAAGGAGTGATACACTTGGTCCTCAAACCATCAATCAAGCAATTTCATTGCATGATGGCTAAGGAACCAAGATGTACAACTTAATAAATGCACAAATAAGACTCAACAACCATCACCCTATCATGCATGATCAAGGGCAATGGAGACCTTGGAATCTTGGCACATTTCATCACTTTGAGTATGAAATGCCCCAATTCTCCTTGTGTTCAATAAACGTCCGATTGAACACATGCAACACAAACAAATGCTTACCTTGCACAATTTTACTTACCACTTTTATTTACTCATTTTAATTACCAATCATTACTTAGTCAATTAAGTCCATTGGTGAGAGTTTTCTTAAGTGAAAGAAGTGTCAACCAAGGGGTGGTTTAAGGCATGAGAGAAGTTTCATGCCGTTGGTAATGAACCCTCAAAAGAGGATTAAACCATTGAGCATGGACCTCAATCTCAAGCTTAAAGAATCCCAAGTTTGAAACAACCTTCAAAGCAAATAAAAAGTGAAGAAATGAGGCAGGTTGCAGAGCTTTAGATGCTGATATGAAGTGAAAAACAACACTAAAACATGCAATCAACTCAAACAAGGGGTGTCTAATGGCCTAAAACACCAAGCTTGTGAGGACCTTTACACTACAACCATGCAAAACAAGACTTAACTAGGCTAGCAAACAAGACATAAGGAGGGGAGGCTAACCCCTTCAATTTTGGACTTCAAAAAATGTTTTTTGCCACTAAAAATACTCTGAAATTCAGTAGTTAAAGGCCCAAAAATGGTTAGTTTGAAAGTGGGAAACAAAGGTCAAAAGCCTTAGAAGCAAGAAATAAAGAAGGGTGAGACACCCCCTAACCTTAAATGGCTTAAAACACTAATTTCAGCCCATTAAAACAGAGATTCTTACAGCTCAAAAATGGCCTAGAAACAGTGGGAAAAGATAGAGAACCAAGTTTAAAAGACAAGTGTTATACCTCTTGAAGCCAAGCACAACTTTAGGCACAAATACAAGTCAAAACCACCTTCAAGAGCTCCAACAAGACCTTAAGGGACCTCAGCTCAAAGGTGATCAATTTTGGTTAAGGATGTGCATGCAAAAGAGTGATATAACTAGGCAAGTGTGTACAACATTGCAAGAGAGAGAGAGAAATCTAGAAAGAGAGAGATATTTGGTCCCAAATTTTCTAACCCTCAAAAATGGGGGAGGACACCCCATATGTACAGAAAAACATGCATTTGGCTGAGTTAAATCAGTCCATACACATGTATGGTGATAAAGCTCATTGTCCCAACAGCTGGAACAACTGTCAAGAAAATATCTGCAAAAAAAGCATCAATGGCCGGCATGCCACCAATGATGGCCGGTGGGCCACATTACTGGCCGACAAGGCACAGTGGTGGCCGACAAGGAACCAGAGGTGGCCTGCTGGTCCCAGGGTGTTCAAGTTTGAATAACTGGAGTTTTGGGTGTGAAAAACTAAGGTTTTGGTCCAAAACACGGCACAAAACGGACATGGTTTTAGGGCTCAAAGGCAGGGCACTCCACCAAGGACTTCGAGCACTCAAAACAAACACGTGCAATCACAATCATCCTGTGCACAAACGATGATGTCCAAGTCTTGAGGATGATCAAAAATGGGGTGTCTACAGTTGCCCCCTTTTGACAGAACTCGGAAGTTACGAAATGACGTGAGTGAATGTCAAAGCCCAGAGACGACCTATTTTTGACAAGGCCGAAGACTTGGACAAACAAACAAGTCAAAAACAAATGGTTGCGCCCGCAGGTTGCCTACATATCCCTTTGCAAGGAGTCAAACCGGCGTAGTTCTGGGGTAAGATGTAAGCGATATGCACGATCATAACTTATGATCATGCAATGAGGCTGTGTAATGAAACATTTGAATGCAAATGCTATGCAATGGAAATGCCACATTCAAACAAATTGAAACAAGGTGCAACAATCTCAAGCATGAAAAGAAGTAAGTAAATAAACACGCCACGCGTGGGAATCACAAGCCAAACTACACTTCATGCAGAAAGGAAGTAAGAAAATTATGCAAGCTTAACTACGCGATGCGCAGGAAAGGCGAAGAGTGACACAACCGTCGGGCACACCCGAGGTCTCAACCAAGATCCTAATGCGTTGCACGCGTGAGAAGAAATGGGGTAGTGTGAACACTGAGCGCACCCAAACATTTTTAACTAAGGGTTGGTGTGAACACCGGGACACACCCGAATGTTTTTAACCGAGTGGGTTGGTGTGAACACCAGGATGCACCGGAACGTTTTTCACCAAGGGTTGGTGTGAACATCAGGACGCACCCGAATGTTTTTAACCAGAGGGGTGGTGTGAACACCAGGACGCACCCTAATGTTTTTAACTTGAGGGTTGGTGTGAACACTGGGACGCACCTGAATGTTTTTAACCGGAGGGGTTGGTGTGAACGCGGGACGCACCCGAATGTTTTTAACCTGAGGGTTGGTGTGAACACCAGGACGCACCCGAATATTTTAACCAGAGGGGTTAATCCTAATGCGTCTCACGCGAGAGGAGGAAGAGTAAAAGGATGCAATCCGAAGGACACAAATGATTTTACCTGAAACTCCTTTGAATGAACCAAATATACAATATCGTGCATTTGTAAGAAATATGCTAAACAAGTGCAATACAGTAAGAATGCATGTTCTATGCAAGACAAACAACCGAAATACAATGGCTTGTTCCACGCGAGAAATAAAAACGAAAGCATATTCCATGCATGATACCAGAACGGAAGCATATTCAATGCACAACTCAAAAGCGCAAGCATATTCTATGCGACAAGAGCAAGAGTATGTTTTATGCAATAATGAAATGCACATTTTATGCAACAGTATATGTGAAGTGCACGTTCTATGCAACAACAAAGAAATGCATATTCTATGCAACGACAAAAGCGTAATTTGACAAGACCAATTCAGTAGCAACTTCTGATTTACCTCTCGGAAGAGTTGTAATATTTTTTTTTTAAAAAAGAAAGATACACCTTGCTCATGTTGACAAGTGACTAACATCGTGCACTAAAAACGCAGCTTTGAGCTTCCGTAGAGACATATTGAACCAAAAAAATGAACTGTCTCTATACTTCTTGGAGACCAAGGACACAAAGCAACATCAGGACCACAGAGGAGGCCACAGGACACTTGTTGGCCACAATAGGAGACCGCCGGCCACTTGTCATCCACTGATGATCATTGCCGGCCACCCGTGGCAGATTCGAGGCAATCTTGTCATTTTGCCTCGGGTCTTTAAGTATAGGGCTTGGGGGCTTCTTTCCTCATTACCCCATGACCGAAATTGTTCCCTCTCTCTCTCTCTAGATGCTCCTTATCTCTAGATCCACGCTTTCTATGCGTTTTCCAACGCCCTACGCGAAATTTATTCGCTAAACCCTCTTTGTTTACTCCGTTTTGAACCGATTGAAATTTGATTTCGGTGCTTTTCCTTGGAGTTTCATCTTTTGAGGCTTATTCCCCTCGAGTTTCTCTTGGGTTTCATACCTTTTCCCGGGCTTTGACTTTTTCCTCCACTTTCTCTTTCTTAGGGTTGACTTTTTCTAAGTTTTCTCTTTTTCATCCATTTTTCAACCACTTTCTCATCTTTTTTCCAGATGGCGGACAACATACCTCATGACGGAGCTCCCTCGGAGGTCCCACCCCAGTTTTCTCTATAGATGGAGGCAGAGCCTGAGCAAGAGCTACTACCACTCGGGATTCGACCCTTTGATCCGACGACATACCATCCTCAGACACATGTGCAACCACCCGGGGGTATCAGGCACTTCAGAGAGTTTGCGCGATGTGCGCCAGAGGATCTCTTGCTACAGGAGCCAGGCTCCCACTTGTCGTACAGCACCACAGAGGTATACATTGTATTCTCACGTTGTCTTCACTGTACATGGAATTTCTTGCTTTACCTGTGTTCCTTGCTTCAACTGTAATGCTTACACTGCATTTCTTGTCTTAATCACACTCTTGCACTGTATTTCTTACATTGCTTTTTCATCTGCATGTTCTCATATTACTGTATATCACCGTTCTAATTACAAGAGGACTCGCGTGCTATCAGGGGCTATGGAGCCACGTCCATGAGGGACTGGTATATGGAGCTTCCTGCTGGTGTCCGCTTTATTATTAATGAGGCCGGCTTCAGCATATTCTGTATGGGGCTATCGCGCCATATCGCGAGTCGCCCACTTCTTGGTGCATTAATGGAGCGGTGGTAGGATACCACAAACTCCTTCTACTTCTCTGTTACTGGGGAGATGATGATGACTCCCTATGACTTCGCCATGCTCACGGGCGTAGAAGTAGGGGGTCATCCGATCCCTTACGATATGGACATGGGCGAGTGGGAGGCCGCCTGGCTACACCTGCTGGGAGCACGCCCACCTCTCTTCCGACCGGGGATGGTACGATATAGCTGGTTCGCTGAGCGTTTCTGAGGGAGAGAGCCAGAGACCCTAGAGGAGACCGAGCATTACGCCCAAGGCTTTTTGATGTTCCTGCTTGGCACTACCTTGTTTGCGAATAGGTGGAACACTGAAGGGTTATATGTCCTGAGCGCTCTAGTGGACTTATCTCAGGTCCGGCTCTATGATTGGGGCGGTACTGGCCTAGCCACATTGTATGGCTATATGAGCTCGACATCCCGCAAGAGAGGGACAGAGTCGGAGGCTATTGGCGAGCCTGGGAGGTACACTTTATATTTTTGGTTTACATTTTCTACCCGCCATTTTTGTGCTTTCTGCTTTGCACTTTCTGTACACTGCATACTGCATTGTTTACATCTATATACTGCGCTCTCTATATTGCACATTCTGCATCCTCTGTATCTGTACTTTCTGCATACTGTACTACACATTCTGCTTTCTGCACTATGTATTTGTACTTTCTGTACATTGTATTTGTACTTTATGTACATTGTATACTTACTGTTGCCTTTTACTTCCAACTATGGGTATACGCATATTTCTCGACCCTTGCCCCAGAGCCGGAGGTAGAGTTGCCTCTTATTGTCCCATACTTTTACCGGTATGATGGCAGATGCCTGCGGAGGACCCGGGAGACCTTCGCATTCTTCCGTCGGTTCTTCAACACAGTAACTGTGGGGGAGGTAACCCAAAATTCACAATTATTTTTGCTTTATCAACAACTGACGATGACTAACCATCTATATAACCCCTGTTTGCAGATCGCTTGGAAGCCTTGGGCATTGATGCCGGCTAGAGTTAGAGACCAGTATGCCGGTACCCGAGGGGCATCCCATTTTCGACTTCTGCTAGAGGGCCCGGTTTGCTGAGCTTGGTTTCTAGGCGAGCGATTTGTGCACCAGACCTTGGGTTTGCCTGAGCCGATAGTTCACATGCCACCTCTGACATCTATGAGGGCCATGGAGAGCCTCTCTTCCGAGGAGATGATTCAGTTCACCGGGGGCCTGGACACTAACTACTTCCTCGGGAAGGGGGATTATGTGATATTCATCCAGACACACCTTATGCCTCCCTTAACGGGTGCTTGTGCAGACAGAGCGGCAGGTGCCCCTACGGCAGGTAAGACTTGAGCGACGAAGGCCAGGACTAGAGGGGTTCCTCCTACTAGACAGGCTACTGGTTGGCCAAAGATTCCGACTATGCTGACATGCTGGAGGCCGATCGGGACGTCAAACCAGATTTTGATCGAGTCGGTGAAGGCCGAACATAGATACGTCAGAGCTCGCGACGTACCTCTGGTATGTACCACATCTTTTCCAATTTTTCGTTCTCTTTCTGATATTCGTTCATTCCAAATACTGATCATTCCCAATGCATTTGCAGGCACCCCCGGGGTACATTGAGGGATTGCTCGAGCTAGTAACGTCATTCGAGAGCATTATACTAAAGAGGGAGGCACTGCTCAGTCTTCATGGCATCTAGGTATTTTCCCTATTCTTTGCCTACAATCCAGTATTTTCCACACTATTGTACACACCATTCTCACTGAAGCACTGATACTCATACCACGGTATACATTTTTTCCCTTGTCACAGCACACTGACATGCTGCACTGACATACTGTACTACACTTGCACTGTATTTGGCTCATTGCATTCTTCCACTTTCATCATATTGCATCTGTAACCATACTTCCTATCTGATGCGTCAATACTGTATTTTTTTTTTTCCAGGTTCCAGCTTTACTAAGAGCACTAGCGGCGACGGCTGTGCCTACACCATCACCACCTCCTCGAGCAACAGAGGGGAGGGAGAGATGGGCCCCAGCATGCAACCAAGAGGAGCGTCGTGGTCGAGGCCGAATGAGCCTTTCAGAGCTAGTGTTGAGTGACGACGATGCCGAGACCAGTGGCTCCGAGGAGGCAATGAGTCTACAATCCGAGTCCTCTAAGAGTGGAGATGACGACGGCTCTAGATCTGAGAGTAGAGGCGATGCTGAGTCGGGCTCTGAGGTAGAGAGCGGTGACGATTCTAGTTTCGATTCGGCATCTGAGTCAGATAGTGGCTCTGAGTCCTCGCCCAGGAAGAGGACGAAGAGGGCCTCTCGAGCTTGGGATGGCTGGCGCTAATTTTCTTGTATTTTTGCTTAGTTTCTTTTTGTTAGTAGCATTAGCATATGTATAGCTTCAGACAGGTTTTATTTGAAACTTGTACTCCTTTTTTGTAAAAAAAAATGAACCATGATCAGAATGAAAAACTCGAGGTTTTATAAAAAGTATGTTGCCATTTTTGCATCATGAGCACCAAATATGTATGACAACGGACACAAAATTGGAATGGACAAGAGCACATTTGATTGAAACAAAATCTTAATCAGGTAATGAGCCAACCAACAACTGAAATAAAAAGCAATATACAACTCGATAAACAACACAATAACAACTCGATAAACAGAACAACGACAACTCAATAAGCAAAACTATGCCACAACAAATGACATACAAAAATAGCAAACTTGCTAAATTCGAAAGAACTCAAAACAAACAGACTAAAAATAGAACAAAACACATGCTTCCAACACTATTTAGTACAAAGGTGGACAACAGGTCAAAGTGAGAGACCGCTGGCCACAAAAATGGGTTGCCGGCCACATACCGGCCATGAGAGAGGGCCTGCTGGACATCAATGCCTTTTGCCAGCCATCAATAGTGGCCTATCGGCCACCAATGTGCAAAACCTCCAGATTGTTGACAGCTGGCTTCCACTCACTACCTTATCTTCTACAAAAGGTTGAGCCTCGTAGTTTCTTCATTTTAACTGCAAATTCTTCACAAATGGAGTCGTTTCTTGCCGAAAAACTCTCGAATTGGATTGTGACTTTGGATGGCTTGGAAAAGGTGAATTTTTGGGGTTTCGGCATAAATGCACTTTTCCCACTCAGCCGTTCTCCGCTTTATTTCCCGTTTCTTCATGCTGCGGCTAGATGCTGGAACCCGATTAGACATGTCTTTAGCCTCGAAGGACAACAGATATGCCTGACAATCGAAGAATCTCAAGTGCTAATGAAATCTCGACGCTATGAGGAAATCATACCTTAACCCCGCTTTGGCCACATCTAAGCTTTGGGACGGATGTGTGGGCTTACTCTACACGAGGCTCAATCCTTGGTTCATAACGGAGAGCTAGACATTCCCAGCCTGATTCGTCGATTTTCTGAAGTCGGCGACCGAGGTAATCTTCTTTGGCAGGATTTTCGGCAACACGCCATTTGTTTGTGCATGTTGGCTCATTTCCTTCTTGTCCCTAGTTTTGGCGGGTCTAGCATTCGGCTAATTGAAGTGGCCTACGGTTTGAAAGAGGGCAAGAGTTGCATTAGGTTGGTGTTGGCCGAGACTTTGATGGGCTTAGATGCCTTCCATCGGCGAGAGACCACCAAATTCGCAAGAAGTCCACTACTCCTTCAGGTAATGTTTCCCACCCTTTCTTATATGTATTTCTTACATCGTTCAGCGCTCATGCTCTGTTTTTCTCTCAAAGCCCTTTTCTCACTTTTCTCTCAACATACATCTCTCTATTCTTTAATCTCTCTTTTCTTTCATCTCTCCCCAAACATGGCTAATGGACAAGCTAAAGGTGGTGGACTCTTGCCTTGCATACTCAGCCCGAGCGTACTTTTTTTGCCAACGGCTAGTGGATTTCCTGAATGAGGGATGGTGGTGCCACTAGATGTGCAATAGGTTTGCTACTGACATTGTTTGGCGCATCCCCTTGCTTAATCTGACTGAAATGAGCTACAGCATGACTCGGCAACCTGACATTGAGCTGATTGGCCTTACACACTGTGTATTCTACTTTTCGTTCCAGTTCAAGCGTCAGTTTGGATATGATCAGACTTGCCCAGAGGAGGGGGCAGAGTACCTGGTTTCATTTCTCATCTGAGGTTCACATTTGGGTAGGTACCTCACTACTTGGAGGACGAGAGAGTTTCTGGCCCTTGCCCCTAGTTTCAGCTGCGCCCTTTCTGGCGAGTGCCTGACTTGGCTTAAAGATGAGGCACAAACCGGGCCCACTTTGGCATCAAAGGCTTCCATAAGTATGAGCGAGGGACTCAGGAACACCTGACTCATCTATGCCCGTAGTTTATTGTTTCAATCTTTACTTTTCAAGTTTTATGAATGTAATAAAAGCAACTTTGATTTGTATCGAGAGTCGGAAAACTTTGTATTGAAATCAATGAAATTGAAGTTGTGAGCACTGAAAATTTTCCTTTTGGTCAAAAAATGGTCTAAGTTGTAAAAGGTAAAATTTGAAGAAAAATAAACTTTTATCAAAACTTTTCAAAACCATTTTCGATAAGGATCACCACTTAACACTCACGGAATCTATCCTCGAGATCTACAACTCCGAATCCAAAGATCAAAAATTGCCCCTTGACCAAATAACACTGTTCCGCACTATAACCAGTTCTTCTCTTAGAGTAAAAATCGCAACCGAACTCTTAGATAAAGAATAAACAAGGATGACCTGATCAAACACATGGACATGACAGTTGAGTTAGAGGTGTTTACGACCGAACTTCAGGATGAAGTTACCTATGTATCCCGAAGATGGGAATCAAGCCTTACGTAGTTCGGTTCGAGTTCACTCGAGTATTAACGCTCTCCTTTTGCGCTCTAACTTTTGCCAAGGCCGCCCTTTAGGGTTTCCAATCTTGCGAACTCAGTTTTTCTTTATTTCTAATTTTTTTTGTGCTCTAACTTTTGCCTAGGTCGCCCTTCCTGGTTTTCGGCCTAGCTAGCCTCTCAGGGATAGTATTTCTTCAACTTGTCCATGTTGATCGGTTGAGAAAATTCTAGGCCATCTAGGTCCATGAGAATAATAGCTCCACCTGACCAGATAGTTTTGATGATATAAGAACCAGTCTAGTTGGGTCTGAACTTGCCCCTAGGGTCATGGATAGGAGCTCGGTTGTCTTTTAGCACCAAATCCCCTTCTTTGAGATTCCTAGACTTAACCTACTTATTAAAAGCCCTGGCAATCCTGCGTTGATAACCCTGAACATGGTACAATGCTTTCAGTCTTCTCTCATCAAACAATATCAGTTCTTCAAACTTGTTCTGTTGCCAGTCTGCCTCTGCTATTTGATACTCAGTCATAACCCACAGCAATAGAACTTCCATTTCGATTGGCAGAATAGCTTCTATCCCATAGACAAGAGAGTAGGGAGTTGCCCCAGTAGATGTCCGGATTGAAGTTCTGTAGCCCCAGAGTGCAAATGATAATTTATCTGGCTAGTCCCTGTAGGTTTCAACCATCTTCTGTAAAATATGCTTTATGTTCTTGTTGGCGGCTTCAACAGCTCCGTTGGTTTGCGGCCGATAGGTAGATGACTTACGAAAAGCCACATTGTATTTCTCCAACAAGTCGATCACTTCTTTCTTGAAATGGGAACCATTATCTGATATGATCTCGTTTGGGACTTTATAACGACAAATGATGTTGTTTCGGATGAACTTAGCCACATGCGCTGTTTTCAACACTGCGTAAGACTGAGCTTCCACCCACTTTGTAAAGTAATCAATTGCCACCAGAATGTATTCATGCCCATTTGACCCTTTTGGTGTGATTGCGCTAATGACATCGATTCCCCATACTGAGAAAGGCCGTGGTGAAGTCATGTTGTACAGTTTCGATGGCGGGATGTTCATGCGATTAGCATGAATTTGGCATTTGTGGCATCGCCAAACAAAACTGATACAATCCTCCTCCGTAGTGGACTAGTAGTAACCTTGCTTGAGAATCTTCTGGGCTAACATTACTCCATTCATGTGCGCTCTATACTCTCCCCTATGGATGGCCTCCATTAGACGCTTTGATTCCTCTGCTTCGACACATAACTTGTGCATTCTAGACGACCTCTCTTGTATAATTTACCTTCGTAGATGATAAATTGAATGGCCATCCGCTGTATTGCCTTTTTGTCTTTGGCATTTTCCACTGGTGGATAAACCTCCTTTTCCAAGAAGTTCCAGATATCATGGAACCAAGGGTTTTGATCTTGAACTTCATTTATTGTGGCGATAGATTCGTAGGCCGGTGTATACCTCTACTCAATGATGATTGGATGCATCCGGACTCCAAACGGGATGTCTATCATAGATGATAGGGTTGATAAAGCGTTAGCAAACCTGTTGTTCTCTCTTAGTAGATAAATGAAGGTCAGCTTCTCAAACCTAGGAATCAAAACGTCCAAGGTTTGGTGATAGATCTTCATCTTTTCTTCTTTGACCTTCCAATCTCCATTCGCTTGAGACACAACTAGATTCGAGTCCCCGATGACGTCCAACCTTTTTGCCCCTAATTCTAGGGCGGCTTCCAAACCAGCGATACACGCCTCGTATTCTGCTTCGTTATTGGATACCTCAAATCGGAGTTTGAAGGCTAAAGGTATATGAGAATTGTCGGGTGCTATCAGCAAGACTCTTATCCCATAACCATACTGATTAGACGCTCTATCAAAGTACATTGTCCAAATCTCTTCCTCAACTTGTAGAATAACTTCACCTAGGAATAGGTATTCTACTGCTTCATTCCCTTTTACTGGGTGATCTGCCAGGAACTCTGCTACAGCTCTCCCCTTGACCGACTTGTGAGTGACATACTTCAGATCAAATTCGGAAAGAATAAGTAGCCAACGAGCTAGCCTACCCTTAAGCGTTGGTTTCTCAAAGAGATATTTGATGGGATCCAATCTCAAAACTAGAATTACGGAATGAGCTAACAAGTAGTGCCTCAACTGCCTGGTAGCCCATTCCAAGGCTGAGCAAGCTTTTTCTAGTGGGGTGTAACGGGTCTAGTAGTCTAGCATTTTCTTACTCAAATAGTAGATGGCTTTCTCCACCCTATCCTCAGATTCCCAAGCAAACATGCATTCCATCGTTGTGTCCGTTACTGATAGATACAGAATCAAGGGCTTCTCCGGCTCTGGCGGTGACAACACAGGTGGATTTTGAAGGTACTACTTGATCTGCTCAAAAGCGAATTGACGTCGATCATCCTATCAGAATTTCTTTCCTTTCTTCAGGAGATCAAAAAGTGGTTCATAAGTTAAGGTTAATTTAGAAATAAACCGTCTTATGAATTGCACTTTACCCAAAAAGCCTCACACCTCCTTTTCAGTCCTTGGTGGTGACATTTTTAGGATGGCCTTGATTTTGGAAGGATCTACCTTGATGCCCCTCTGTGTGATTAAGAAACCCAGCATTTTCCCTGCTGTTACGCCGAAAGTACACTTCTGTGGATTCAACCTCAGTCTGTATTCTTTGATCCGTTGAAAGAATTTCTTCAAGGTGATGTAATGGCCCTCTCTTTCTTTAGACTTGACAATCATGTTGTCCACATACACCTCGACCTCTTTATGGATCATATCATGTAGAATTGTGGTTGTAGCCCTTTGATAGGTAGCCCCGACATTCTTCAGCCTAAACAGCATCACTCTGTAGTAGTGGGTTCCCTACGGCGTTGTGAAAGCAATTTTCTCTCTGTCTTCAGGTGCCATCAGAATCTGGTTATACCCGAAAAATCCATCCATGAAGGAGAGCAATGCATGATCCACGGTGAAGTCCATTAATTCATTGATGTGTGATAGAGGAAAGTTGTTCTTCGGACTGGCTCTGTTCAGATCTCTGAAGTTCACACACACCCAAATTCTGCCATCTTTCTTTGGCACTGGGACGATGTTGGCCAACCAAGTCAGATACTCAGATACTAGCAAGAACCTTGCATCTATTTGCTTGGTGACCTCTTCCTTAATCTTCAAAGCCCAATTCGGGCGTATTCTTCGCAACTTCTGTTTGACGGGTCGGGCCTCGGGGTCAAGAGGGATTCGATGCTGTACAATCCTAGGATCAATTCCAAGCATGTCTTCGTAAGACCACGCGAAAACATCTTTGAAATCTTTTAATAAAGCGACTAAGCGCTCGTGCTCCTCCGAAGACAACGTGGACTTGATCTGGACCAGACGCGGATCCTTTTCAGTACCCACATTAATTGCATTGATTTCATCAACAAGGGGTTTTACAAACCTCTCCTCCTCTCGATTAATCAAAATTTTCAAAACCAAAGGAATTCCTTCCTCATCATTTTCATCAAAATTTTGAAAATCATGATCAATGTAATAAACAAGAGGCATAGAGAAATACTTAGAATCTGTAGCGGCATTCTTATTCACAATGTCAAGCCCATCCAATTCTTCAGTTACAACCGACTCAAAGGAAAAAGAAAAGGACGACCTGGACAAAACCTTGGCATCTGGGTTATTAACCCCAGGAATACCATACCTAAACTCAGAAGAACCGGAATCTGATTCTGACTCCACAGACTTTGTGGAATCATATTCTAGTTCACTACTCGACTCAAAACTACTAGATAGGTAGCCCTCCTCCAGCTACCAAATGAGGGATGGTGCGTCCGATGCATCCAAGATGCCGCTAGAAGGGTTCACACTCGATTGGTCCCCGATCATGGAAACGGGTAGGTTATCCCCTAAGCTCTCTGAGTCAATCGGAGGATCTGAAAGGAGACATGCCAGTGCTGCTCCTACTTCAAGCTCGCTACTGTTGGAATCACTTTATGTGCTTTTCGTAGCCTCAGCAGTCGGTTTAGACATTTCCTCTGTATCACTGTCTTGCAGCTGCAAGTCAAAGAAAATCTCAAAGCCAGGAACTCACTGCTTCTCAGAGTTAAACCAGGGTTTGAGGAAACCACATAATGGGAAGTCTTCACCCTCCCGAACAAAATGACCATTTAGGGTTCCCCGGATAGGTCGGTGCACAAGCTCATAGCGCTTCTCGGTCTGCTTAGCTCTGGCTCTGTCGGCCATCTCTTTCCCTTTCCTAACCCAATCCTCTTTGGTGGGCGTATAGCCAAGACCAAAGGCATGTGGATTATGTGACACATCGACCAATGCAGTGATGCCTTTCCAGCCACTCCTTCCCAGTCCCATTCCTGGTATGTGTTGGAGCTTGTTTATGAAGCATACAGATTGGGCGCTGACATACAAGCCTTCATCAACAGCCAAGATATTCTGCACTACTCGGGCCTTAGCTAAGGTAAACTCTGAAAGGAAAACATCCTCTTCGCTATGTATAATCTCCAGCACGGGTGTAGTGACCTCTGGTGGAGGATGAATAGATGAATTCCCAAAGACTATGGCCACCCCTTTCCCGTGGGGGTACTTCAGCATTTAGTGGAGGGTGAAAGAGATAGTTTTGACTTGGTGTAGCCAGGGTCGCCCAAGTAGTAAGTTGAAAATGGCCGGAACATCCAGGACATGAAACTTGATATCCTGTTGAGCTGGGCCGACTTGTACTCTGATCTGTACTATTCTCATTACCTCTCTGCTGGTATTATCATACGCCCGGATCACCTCGGCTGTAGGTACGAAATCTGCTGGTCTCAGGCCAATAGCATAAGTTGTGCAACAAGGACATACGTTAATTGCTGACCCGTGTCGACCAATACCACTGGTACCCACTTTTCTTAGCGCACCATTGATATGTATAGAGGCTTGTTGTGTGCAGAGCCTTCTGGCGGCAGTTCCTTATTTGAGAAGGTTAGAATTGGCGCAGCGCCTCCCAGGAAGACTAATCCCACAAGTTCTTCCGGGGTAGTATCAATGGACAACTTAGCTTTATCCATCGCCGACAGTACAACCTGTCTATGCACTCGCGAAGCCATAAGCAGACCCCAGATAGATATATCAACTTGAATCTTCTTCAATTGTTTCAACACAACCTCTTTTTCCAACTGTTTTTCCTTTTGCCTCTCGACTTCTTTATCCTTCCCAGATGCCTCGGGTTGGTCCAGATGCGGTGGTTTGAAATATCCGCCACTTCTCGTCATATGGTTGACCTCTTCCACATACCCAGTGTTGTCAGGAAGGTCTTCACCCCAGTTCTCATTAGTATGAGCTAGGTGTAGGTCGTCGTCATCCCACCAGATTCCTTCGGCAGTAAACAAGCATTTGTCTGGCTTCGTTCGGATTATCTTCTCGTCACAAATCTCCCCTGCAGGGTGTTGGGCTTTTCCAGATTGCTATTTTTCTTTACCCATTTCTTGCTCAAAACGCTTCAGTGTGGCTTCTTGCTCTATATGTACAGTACTAATAATGCCCAATTCTTGAGCGAATTGTTTTACATCGGTGTTTTCCGACAGTTTACCCTTTCTATCAGTCATTACAACAGTTCTCGCTTTCTATTCTTCAGGCTTCAATTCAGTTCTCTCATCTCTATCGGGTTCATTACTTAACCACCTAGAATTATCTGTCGACCCATTCAGATCAAACCAATCAATATGCACGTCCCCTTGATCTTGCCAATCAAAGAACTGCAAATTGTCTATGTCCTTCTCTAGGTTGGCCAGATCATCTAATCCTTGACTTGGGTCATTCTCTCGAACTACACTGGCCTCCATCCTAGCCGGCAACACCACTTCTGGCTTAGTTTGATTGATTGGCACAATATAGTAGTACGGGTTGTACACCCCTTCAGATGAGTTCTCAGAGCCCTCGGGCAACGGACTGACATCTTCCACCAAGTCCAACCTCCCTTCCTCTATCACTATCACCACCACGGGTTCAGGTTGGAGTGTAGACGTATTCGTCATGCACAAGTCCGTACTCTCAGGGATGAACAATGCCAATGTAGGTAGGTAGGAAAGGTTGATATATATACTAAGGTCATAAAAGACGGCCAGTGTGTCGATGAGGTTTATATGCCGAGGTGAAGGGACTTGATTATGTGGTGGGAGAGGATTTGTAGTGACGTTGGGTTTTTGGGGAGGTGCTATCACCTTATTGTCGATGAGATCTTGAATCTCATGATGCAGCCTATAGCATAGATCAGTGTCATGACCGTGCTGTTGGTGAAAAGCATAGTATTTGGCCGGGTTATGTTTCGGGGGGAGAGGATCGGGTAGAGGGCAAGGCTCTAGTGGCTTAAGATGCCCCTTTTTGATCAACACGCCCATGGTTTTGGATAAGGACATGTAAAGCGGGGTAAAGACCCTCTAGGATCGGGCTTGGTTATTTGAGGTTTGTGGGGTTGTGTTGGATGTACTGGCGAAAGGGTTGGCAGTCTTGGGTGTGTTGGTGACCATACTCACATCCAAAGGCCGTGCAGAGGTGCTACCACTCGTGGTTGCATTGGAACTGCGTATAAAAGGCCTCTTGGGCTATTCCTTCTCATAGGCTATCAGCCCCTGTTTCATTGCATCTTCAATCTGAACCTCTATCTCGTGGAGCTCAGCAAATGTAAACAATGGCAAGACTATCATCTTCTGCAATAATTTTCCTTGCAGGTTGTGAACCACCATTCTGATTTGATCCTTTTTAGATGGCCTGATAGTCATAATAGAGGCTTTGGCCCTCAATTTCATTACAAAGTCCAAGAAGCCCTCCTTTGGCTCCTGACTGGTCGCTTCAAGATCATGGGTTATGACCTCGATCTAGGTATTGTAGGAGTACTACGCGATAAAGGCATCAACCATTTCCTCCCAGCTCCATTTCACAGAGTCTTCCAGCTTTGCATACTAGATAGCTGCTATCCCTGACAAGGTCCGGCCGAAAAGCGATAGCTTTTGAAGTCTGGTGAGGCCCATTGGCCACAGAATATGTGAGAATAACCACAAATGGACCATGGGATCCCCAGAACCATCGAACTGATCTATGTGTGGCATCTTGAATTTGTCCAGTAGAGTTATTGCGGAGTCCGTGCATCCATCCTCGATGTTAGGGATTGAGTTCACACCCTATGCCCGCTTGAAAAGCTTTTCTAGCTTGTTGACCTTTTGTGCAGTGAGGTCGACCTTGAATTCAAATGGCGCCTCAGTTTGGTACACTAGTGCCTTAGAGGTTTACGGTGGGATCGGATCTACTGGAATGCCCAGATTCTCTTGGACGTTGACAGTGACTCCGGGTGTTAGACTACCCACTGGAGGCGCATGGGATGCAAAAGCTACTACCGGCTGGGGTTGCTGTTGTTGTAACCTATTTATCACTTCCGCTTGATGGGCTATAGCTTCAGCTTGGTGGGTAGCATCTAGCTGTATGGTTTCAATAGTTTGCTGAAGATGACAGAGCATGTCTTCCATGATAATCGAGGGATGTTGAGCCATCAGAACTGGCGAATAATTTCTTATTGGAGTAGAAGTAGAAAACTGAGCCTGACTGGGCGCAAGTGAAGTAAAAGGTGACTGCTAGACTGGTGAGTTATGCCTAACCCTCCTCCGTCTCGTAACAGGTGGGAGTGAAGCAAACACTGGTTGTCCCTTAACAAGATCCCCGGATCTGTAAAGTCTCCTTACATGGGTCTAAAGTCCTTGGGGGGTAACGGGATTGTCCGAAGCAATTGTGATTAACTACCTTGCAAAAAGAAATAAAGCAAAAAGAAAATAAAAATCAAAAACTGCACAGCACCTCAGCTTAGATGTGAACAAGACACAGTTGTAATCATAAGTTGTAGAACTGCACTCAACACTGATTTCTGCCCCCAAATTTGATACCCAAACTTGTAACTGATACGTACATTCCTGTAGAGTTCCACTCTAAAAGCACATACCAGTTAAGTGAAAGCCAAAACACCCCTATGATGGGGTAGGGTTACCTTGTCCTAGTTTTATCAGGAACTAGGGTTCATTACTCAAGCAAAGTGGTTTCACACAATCCTGTATTTGGATGAGCAACTTGTTCTAGTTTGGAACAGTCTCTACGGCTTTCGATATGCAACTAGGCCGATTGGTCAAAAAAGGTACCTCAGCAAGACTACCTAATATACCTCTCACACCCAACACCGAGAAGTAAAAGGAGGATCAAACGGTACAGCGGTAGTCCAGATCCAAGGGTTGTGTTCCTATCGTGGCAGAGCCCACAACCGGTCAGCCTTTTGGCAAGCTTTTCCAAGCAAGCCTCCGGCAAACCATTTAGAAATAGTAGATGGCAAACACAGCGACTTAAACGCACCAATGCAAATGCAATGCAAAGAAACACATAAGTGTAAATAAAATGTCATATCATGAGTTCGAGTCAAGTTCTCTAAATCCCCAGCAAAGTCGCCAGAAACTGTAGCTCGACTTTTTAACGCCCCTTTTTGGAAACTCAAAAGAAGCCCTATAGTTCGGACTCCCGTGGTTCTGAATCTAATCTCACAAGTGCAATGTGAAATTAATAAACACCAAAGAGTCCAAATCCGGCAAATCATTTTGGAAAATCGATTTTGAATCAAATTGCCAAAAATGGACTACTTTGCCAGATACAGAGTCGCTACCTAAATATTTTATTTTTGGAAAAATTTAGGAAACCCATGACTCGTGCCAAAGGCCACATGTCTATTATCACCAAAGCTGCATCGGCTCGGAAACTTAGGTACGAGAGGGAAAGGTCATGAATTGAGCACCCCCGCTCGCCCGATCAAAGATCAACCTCTACTAATCATGATATGATTTTTTTTTATAAACATTATGTGCTCTTGTTCCGGTTATTAAGCTAGTTTTACTATGTAATGTGCACAAGCAAGTATAGACTAGTTTGCTCAAGTTGGAACAATTCAATTTCATGTTTGTTTTGGGAAAAGGGTTTGAATTTTCCATCTCAAGTGAGCTTAAAGTTTGTGGATTTACCACTCAACAAAGTGGGCTTAA
This sequence comes from Camellia japonica, assembly GCA_030407325.1. Classification (NCBI taxonomy): domain Eukaryota; kingdom Viridiplantae; phylum Streptophyta; class Magnoliopsida; order Ericales; family Theaceae; genus Camellia; species Camellia japonica. The sequence continues at coordinate 14,022,987 of JAPPVO010000031.1, read as the reverse complement.
AACTGTGGATTTGCCATTAGACATAGTGGGCTTAAAACGTACATTTGTTGAATCGTTCTGATTCAAGCAACAAGCCTTTATCCACAGGCATTCAAGCAGTTTAGCAAGAAAATATTTAGCCTCATGGCAAGCATGTTAGACATGGCAATCACTCACACTCATGCAAGTATGCTAAGGCATTAAAAACTCACCTAGTACTCCAAGATAAGAATATATGAGTTAGAAAAATATGCATGATTCCTAACTTTGCCAAATGTCTAATGCAACATATGTGAAACAATTTGATAACATGTGGTCTAAGCACGTATTCAAAGAAGGTATTGAAATGACAATGCAGTTTGAACGATGCACCGAGCCTCAGTGCATGCAATACAAATGAATGAATGCAAGCATAAGGTATGTTAATTGAAACATGTCCCTAATCTAACCATTAAAAGCAGATAAATAAAAGGGAGAAAGACGTGGGGTTGGAAGACATACACGTTATTACATTACATTATCACGAAGGAGAGTCCGAATGAATAAAAGCTAACTAGCTAGCTAAACTAAGCTAATTAAGCTAATTATTATAAAACCAAATAAATAGCTAAACTAATTTAACTAACTATTAAAACGCTTGAACGAATTAGTTAATGAACTAATTGAATAATTACAACACAAATTAATTAGCTACGACTAACTAATTAAAGAGTACAACACAAACTAATTAAATTACAAAATAGGCTAATCATAGGCTAATTAAATTAAGCTAATTAACTAGATAACTCGTCTCGGGAAGCGAGGGAGGCTCATGCATGCTCGGTTTCCACCCAAAGAACATCCAATGTCTGCCCTTGAAAGCCTCTGTTTGCACAACCTTTGCACTATTTCCTTCTCCAGATCAACTCTGCCATGCCTCACAATCACATTGCTCAAAATTCATTGGTGGCCAACAGGCCAGAAGTGGTGGCCGGCCGGCCATCACCGAGGGGTTGTCATCTAACACTGATGGCCTGCCGACCAGTAGTAGTGGCCGATCGGCCACTGATGAAACACTTTTCCTTGCTGCAACAGAGAGCAAACAGGGCAAAGAGGGGGTATTCTCACAGGTTGTTTGTACTCTGTATCCCTCCTTATCATCAAAACATCTCAAAGGAGTGATACACTTGGTCCTCAAACCATCAATCAAGCAACTTCATTGCATGATGGCTAGGGAACCAAGATGTACAACTTAATAAATGCACAAATAAGACTCAACAACCATCACCCTATCATGCATGATCAAGGGTAATGGTGACCTTGGAATCTTGGCACATTTCATCACTTTGAGTATGAAATGCCCCAATTCTCCTTGTGTTCAATTAATGTCCGATTGAACACATGCAACACAAACAAATGCTTACCTTGCACAATTTTACTTGCCACTTTTATTTACTCATTTTAATTACCAACCATTACTTAGTCAATTAAGTCCATTGGTGAGAGTTTTCTAAAGTGAAAGAAGTGTCAACCAAGGGGTGGTTTAAGGCATGAGAGAAGTTTCATGCCGTTGGTAATGAACCCTCAAAAGAGGATTAAACCATTAAGCATGGACCTCAATCTCAAGCTTAAAGAATCCCAAGTTTGAAACAACCTTCAAAGCAAATAAAAAGTGAAGAAATGAGGGAGGTTGTAGAGCTTTAGGTGCTGATATGAAGTGCAAAACAACACCAAAACATGCAATCAACTCAAACAAGGGGTGTCTAATGGCCTAAAACACCAAGCTTGTGAGGACCTTTACACTACAACCATGCAAAACAAGACTTAACTGACCCAAACAGCCTAAAATAGAGCTAAAGCAATCTAAAACAAAGGCAAAAACATGCTGGAATGTAGCTACAAAAAGCTAGAAAATCATGCTAACACATGGAGTTAACTAGGCTAGCAAACAAGACATAAGGAGGGGAGGCTAACCCCTCCAATTTTGGACTTCAAAACATGTTTTTTGCCACTGAAAGTACTTTGAAATTCAATGGTTAAAGGCCCAAAAAAGGTTGGTTTGAAAGTGGGAAACAAAGGTGCAAAAGCCTTAGAAGCAAGGAATAAAAAAGGGTGACACACCCCCCTAACCTTAAATGGCTTAAAACACCAATTTCAGCCCATTAAAACAGAGATTTTTATAGCTCAAAAATGGCCTAGAAATAGTGGGCAAAGATAGAGAAACAAGTGTACTAAAACAAGTTTAAAAGACAAGTGTTATACTCTTGAAGCCAAGCACAACTTTAGGCACAAATACAAGTCAAAACCACCTTCAAGAGCTCCAACAAGACCTTAAGGGACCTCAGCTCAAAGGTGATCAATTTTGGTTAAGGATATGTATGCAAAAGAGTGATATAACTAGGCAAGTGTGTACAAAATTGCAAGAGAGAGAAAGATATTTTGGTCCCAAATTTTTTAACCCTCAAAAATAGGGGAGGACACCCCATATATATAGAAAAACATGCATTTGGCTGAGTTAAATCAGTCCACACACGTGTATGGTGATAAAGCTCATTGTGCCAACAGCTGGAACAACTGTCAAGAAAATATCTGCAAAAAAAGCATCAGTGGCCGGCAGGCCACCAATGATGGCCTGCAAGCCACATCACTGGCGGACAAGGCACAGTGGTGGCCGGTAAGGCACAAAAAGAGGCTGGCAAGGAACCAAAGGTGGCCTGCTGGTTCTAGGGTGTTCAGGTTTGAAGAACTAGAGTTTTGGGTGTAAAAAACTAAGGTTTTGGTCCAAAACAAGGCACAAAACGGACACAGTTTTAGGGCTCAAAGGCAGGGCACTCCACCGAGGACTTCGAGCACTCAAAACAAACACGTGCAATCACAATCATCGTGTGCACAAATGATGACGTCCAAGTCTTGAGGACGGTCAAAAATGGGGTGTCTACAAAACTCAACTCACAATTCCACACTCAAATCACAATTCCAAAAAGAAAATCACAATTCGCAAACTAAACCAAATGCAACCTTTGTTTTTCACTAGTTAAAATACAAAAAATGAATATATTGTTTGTTTTGCCTAATTTTATTTTCATTTAAACCTTGAACACTACATTTTATTTTACGTAACTATTTTTTTTTATTTAAAACTCTAAACACTACTTTTTATTTTATTTATTTATGGATACAAACTATTTAACGATTCACTCACATGTAAATAGTTTAGAAAAAAAATTATTAAAATAACTAGTATAGTACTTAGCCCGTTTGAAAAAGTAAAATAGTAGTACAAGACTAATTATAATAATGAACATGCCCATTTTAAAGAGCACATATACTCTAATATCACTATATTACTACACAAATAAACACAACAATATATCTTATATGTCTAACTTAATAACTAGGGTTACTATCATACTAATAAAGCTTTTAATTTGAGAGAGCGTTTGAATTTTGTAGAATTGACTAGAAACCAATCATTTTTAGGACCCATTAAGTAGAATATTCATTAAAAAAATTAAGATCATTGGATATCAATAAGTATATGTTTAAAATCAAATTTATGTTACAAAAAATTCTTAAAATTATATTATTGCCTATTTTTTAAAAATAAAAATAATTCAAATATATAACTACGGATGTCCAATTATTTTACTTTTTTTTAATATAAATATTTTACTCAATAAATTTAGGAAAAAATTAGTCATAAATCCCATAGGGAGAAATGTTGCTCCGTTTAATCCCAAGTGTTTTTTATTAAACCATTTGGTCCTTTTTATTTTTGGTATGTTAGTTATTTTTGATTTGGTGGCATTTGAGTTTACTTGTTTACTTTTGTTTGTGATTTCATTTTGATTTTATTTCCTGGTGTTGGATGTGTGTGGTAAGGTATGGACTAACATTACTATTTTTGTTGAGAGGGGATTGTGTGGATTGATTTGGGGAGTTTTTGATTTCTTCTAGTCGATGTTTCATTTACTAATGTGGATTTGGGTTTTTTTCTGAAGGGTTGTGTGTGGGTTAGGTAGTGGTGCTGCTGATTTCTGGTGTTTTGTGTTTCACGTGTTGTATGACATATGTGTAGACACCCCATTTTTGACCGCCCGTAAGACTTGGACGCGACTGATGGTTTACATGGTGGAGAAAGGTGTGCAGGGCAAATGTTCAATTTCCTCGGCAATGAGAGAGTCAAATCCCAACTTCATACCCCTTTTGGACCAAAACAATCTTGATCAAAAGATTTTAGATCTTAAAACCCTCTCTTTCAAAATGTTTTGAAAATAAAGTTCCTACGATGTTCCGACGCTCGCATTTCGGTAAATGTTGCGCTTTTCGGTAAACCGAGCAAGGACAAAGTGGAGATGAATGAAAGAGAGATGAAATCTTTGAAAAATGTTTCAAAACACTTTGTTTAGGGGTTTGAAGTTGAAGAAAAGAGGAAAGGAGAGAAGAAAACTAGTTTGGGAGAAGTTCGGCATGAATTTGGGTAGAAGAGAGTCGAGCAGCCTTCGCTGAATCGGGCATATTCATTTGCATACTTGGATTTTAGCTATGAGTCCACCATCGTTGGAAAGCTTACTTTTGGGGCTTCATTTTGCACTCAAGAATCTCCTAAAGCCAAGTCCGGGTGGGGGAGATATGATTGGTTGAAGTAGGGGATCAATCCGGTTGGATCGAATCTGCGCGGCTTCACCAAAACGGGCATAACTTTTTGCACAAGAGGAATTTTAATGCAAGGTTTGTGCCATTGGAAAGCTAACTTCTGGGGCTTCAATCTGGACACCCACCGACCACTTTTTGACCTTGGAAGCCACCTACCGGCCATCAATTTAGCCGGCCGGCCAGTCAAAATAGCCGGCCGACCAAATAAGTAGCAGGCCGACCATTTATAGTAGCCGACTGACCATTTTTGCTGGTCGACGACCTTCCGGTGTATTCTACAGATTGAATGGATGCCAGCTGTGCCAGCTGGAGGGCACAGACTGGATCCTCCATACACGTGTATGGAGGATCTTTGCTCTTGGTTTGAAGCTTCTAAGAGAAGCTTTAGTCCCTTGGCGCTATAAAGGAAGGCTCCCCTCTCTTTTTCCATGGTTCTGAAATTCTAGAGGCATACACACACTCTCTTCCTTTATATCTCTCCATTCTAGCTTCAAAGTGTAAGGTTTTTGGCTCCATTACCCTACACCTCATAACCTAACCTCTCCATCATCCATCCAAGAATTTGGAGCTTGTTTTTAGAGGCTAAGGGACTGGTTTTTGGAACCAAAGGCTGCTGGAGTTCTTGGCTACAAGGGTAACACACTCATCTTCCTTTTTAAGGCTTATCTTGCTTCATAGCTTAGCCATACTTGCAAGCATTTTCTAGCTTTGTCATAAACTGGAAAAGGTCTTATTTTGAGCTCTTCTTGAAGTTTGTTTAAGGACATTTTTCTGTTAGAGGTCATCTACCCCCTTTTATGCTTCATCTCCCTTTTAAGGCTTTATTTTGATCCATATCTTAGCCATACTTGCAAGCATATTTGAGCTTTGTCATAAATTGAATTTTTTTTTTGTATTTTCATGCTTAACATGTTTGTTTAAGGTCATTTTGGTTTTGGGGGTCGTCCACCCCCTCTTAGGCCTTGTTTGGCCTCATTTTGAGCCTTATCGGTTGAGCTTTGGAACTTTCATATATTGGCCTTCTCACCACTGAAATCCAGAGGGTTTTCAGTGGTGATGAAGTGGTTTTGAGGTCTTGTATAGGGGAGGGACACCCCTCTCCCTTTATTGTCTCATTTGCTTGTGTTTTGGCTCATAAGGGTAGCATGTATGCCTAGCTTTGTTTGGCTTCATTTCAAAGGTTATTTGGTGTTTATTTAGCATGTTTTACCTCTGTCCTATGTTGGTTTGTTGACCCCTTGCATGCATAATACACTTGCCTTGTATTTCTCCATTTTGCCTAGAAATACATCTCGCCTTTGTACCATCATACTTGCATGCTTTGGCTTAGCTTTGTGAAGTTTTTGGTCATGTTTTAACATGTTTAAGGTCTGTCTTGAGTCTTTGGAGCCATGCTTGCCATGCTTTATATAGCCTCTTTGTATTCTAGCTTGTTGGCTTCGGTGTGTGAGTCGTTAGCATGCCTCATTTGGTCTATTTCAGTGATTTGGAATCATTTTTCATGCCATTTCAGTTCATGTTTTATGCCTACATGCTTGCATTTGTTACCCTTTTAATGCCTTGAAGAGTTGTGGTCTTATGCTCCATGTTTGGGCTTTGGTGTATGTCTCTTTGTTTAAGTCATTTGGGATGCCATTTATGTGGGTTTTGGGGCTTATTCTAACATACCATAGCTCTGATTTTGTTGGTCTAATGCCCATGTTTGTCTCTTTTATGGATGCTTAGAGTTGCCTCTTTCATGCCTTAGGTGATGGGCCTTGGGGCATGCATGCTTGCATATGTGATTTGTGCTCTTGTTGCATCATTTTGGCCACTGTTGTGGACAAGGCTGAGGTCTGTCCACCTATAGTGTAAGACCATGGGTCATGCATTTGCATTTTGTTGTATGCTCATTACATTGCATGGTTGTTGCATCCTTGTAGTTAGTGCATTGTTGCATGCCTAGCACTTTGCATAATTGCCTATCTAGGTTGCATTGTAGTGTTGCATACTTGTTTTTTTTCCATGGTGTTTGCATGATATGTTACATTGCTTATGTTGCATTGCATTAATTACATGTTTTCGCATTGCATTTTGCGTACATGCATTGCATTATGTTTGGTTTGGGGTGTCAAACCAAACATGAGGAATAAGGTGTGTTTGTACTTAAAGTGACGAAACACGTCTCACTCCTCGGTCGCCAACGCCCTTGATTTCAACATGATAGGGCATGAGGCATCCATTTCCTTTGTTGCATGCATTTACATTGATTTGCAAACTTGGTGCCTTTGGCCATCATGCATCGAAATGCGTGATTGGTGGCCCGAGAACCGAGGCCCACACTCCCTTGAGTCCACAACATGATAGGGAGAGTGGACATGCATATATTGTCTTGAAAATTCCATACCATGCCTTGTCTGTCCTCTGTTGCTGTCAAACCAATATTCTGCAGGCATAAATGGCCGGCCGACTGCTTGTAGTGCCGACCGACCATTAGTGTCCAGCCGGTGGCCCAGTCTTTGGACGATAAGAACATTCTCATGGCCGGTAATACTCTATCATGGCCGGTGGCATCCCACAACACTTAGGAGTGATCCAGAAGGGTCCTAGAAATTTTCATCAATTTCAAAGGAGCAAGGTAGTGTAAACAGAGGCAACAGTGGCATGGTACTGGGTTTCCGAGCAAGGTGAGTCAAGCATGCATCATCCACGCATTTCGAGGCAGAGCTACGGCGGTCTCTTTAGTTTCGTATTTAGACTGCTTTTGTAATTAATTTGTTGATTAATTAGAAGTTTTGTAATTAATTAATTAGTTAGTCAGCTAGTTAATTAGTTAAATCTGTATTATTTATTCAGACCCTCCGAGCGAGGGCACAATTGTAATAAGTGTGCGTGTGTGTGATGTATGTCTTCCAATTCTACGTCTTTCTCCCTTTTATTTAGCAGCTTATGATGGTTAGATTAGGGCATGTTTCAATTAGCATACTTATGATTGCATGTTTGCATCATTCATCTGTATTGCATGCACCGGGCTCGGCACATCATACTAACTGCATAGTATTTCCATTCCAAATTGAATACGTGTATCGAGTTGTCGCATTTCACATGCCATTCTTAGATTAACCGAGCCTATTCTAGTTGCATTCTGTATGTGTTGCATTAGCCATTTTAACATGAACTAGGATCATGCATGATTACTAACTAGTTTCTTATTTTGGCTCGGAGTACACTTTAAGTGTTTATGCTTTAGCATCTCGCATGAGTGTGAATGTTAATATGATAGTATGCTTACCATGAGGCTATGTGCTTATGTGATATATCTGCCTGAATGCCTGTGGGTGAAGGTTGAATTATCTGAATTGGAATAATGCATCGACTGTGAGTTTTAAGCCCACTAGACAGTGGCAAAACCATGTTTTCTAAGCCCGCCCGAAAGTGGCAAAATATGTATTTTAAGCCTACTTGCGGGTAGCAAACAGTTTTCAAAAACAAACATGAAATGTTTTGTTCCAATTCAGGTGACCCAGTCTATACTTGTGTGTTGTGCGCATCACATAGTAATTCTAGGCTAATAATCGGAATAAGAACACATAACATTTTCAAAACTCGATATCATGTTTAGTAGTGGCTGATCTTTGATTGGGCAAGCGGGGGTGCTCGTAGCTGACCTTCCCCAATCGTACCCAAGTTCCCGAGCCGTGGCAACTTTGGTGATGCCGGACACGTGGCCTTAGGCACGAGTCAGGGTTTCCTAAATTCCCCCAAAATAAAATATTTAGGTGGCGACTCTGTATCTGGCAAAGCAGTCCATGTTTGGCACTTCTTTCTAAAAATATGTTTTCGAAACGATTTGTCGGATTTGGACTCTTTGATGATTCATCGGTCTTGCATTGCACTCTGCGAGATTAGATACAAGACCGTGACAATCTGAGTCTGAACTGTAGTGAGCCCAAATGAACAAAACGGGGGATTCATCCTCCCGGGACGTTCGGGGACGTCTACAGTTTCTGGCGACTCCGCTGGAGATTTAGAGAACTTGACTCGAACTCATGATATCTTGTTTTGACTACACTTATGTGTTTCTTTGCATTGCATTTGCATTGGTGCGCCTAGGACACCATGTTTGCCATCTGTTATTCCTGAACGGTTTGCCGAAGGCTCGCTTTTAGAAGCGTGCCATAAGGCTGACCGGTTACAGGCTCTGCCACGATGGGAACACAAACCCCAGTTGTTACCGGGGCACCCTTTTCGACCATTCGACCTAGTGCATATTCGGAATCCATAGTGACCATTCCAAGCTAGGACAGGTTGCTTACCCGATTATAGGTTGTTTGAAACCGCTGCGTGCATAGTGAAACCCTAGCTCCTGACAAAATAGGACAGGGAAACCTTACCCCAACATAGGGGTGTTTTGGCTCTCACTTGTTTGTTATATGCTTTAGAGTTGGCCTCTACAGGGAATGCATGTATCAGTTTGCAAGTTTGGGTATCAGGCTTGTGGGCATCAGTATCAGTATTTTGGAGGGGATCAGTTTTACCTGAGGGTATCGGTTTACAGGCAGAATTTGGGTCAGAATTCAGTAATGAGTCAAATATGTTTTGGCGAAATTGGGCTGAGATGCTGTCTATTTTCTCTTTTGCTAGGGTAGTTTGGGAACCATAGCTTCAGAAGGCTCCGATATCCCCCAGGTATATTGGACTAGTGCTGATAGACTTTGTTAGGTCAGAAATTCAATTCAAGGGCAACCAGTGTTCTTTCGCTGAGGCAAGGCAAAGAAAGGCCAGTCAGGGCTCACCAGTTCATCTGATCCGTCAGTCGCCAGTCACATCATCTTTGTTCAGACTCAGCAAACTGTGATGATACAGGGTTCGGAAGAATTTGCGGCCGTGATAACAGTAGTAAATCAGGGAACTGCCATGCAGGCTAAGACCAGTATTGAAACGCAACGCCCATCTGGGGCATCTGCCTCACATCCAACTTTGGGACCCCAGCCGAACTTTGACACACTTCCGCCAGCTGAAGATTTGCAGGGTCTAGATCCTCGAGAAGGGTTGGCTCAAGCCTGAATTTTCAGACCCCTGGTGCAACCTAATGAGAGGCTTTATCCCCTTGATGCTAATGACCTCGATCCGATCGTGATGAAATTGCGAACGTTGAGAAACAATTCAAGAAGGCACAGGGCCTTAACTCCATTCCCGACATTGAGGATGGGCACACTGAGGCTGCCGTTCGGCTCCCAGACAGATTCAAAATGCCATATATTGACCGTTTCGACGGGTCTGGATATCCAATGGTACATATCCGACTTTTCTTGGATGTCCTGAAGCCGATGGGTCTGACTAAGCCACAGAAACTCTCTCTATATGGAAGAACCTTGTCAGGTGTAGCAGCCACTTGTTACACTAAGTTGAAAGATAAAGTGAAGCAAAACTGGGAAGAACTGGCTGAGGCCTTTGTCGATCAGTATTCATACAACACCCAAGTTGAAATGACCATCCAAGAGCTTAAAGCAACCCGCCAGAACCCAACAGAGCCTTTTGTGGAATTTGTTGCGAGATGGAGAGCAAAGGCAGCACAGATGACAGATCGTCGCCCTTCTGAGAGGGATCAAGTGCAGATGATGGTGCAAAACCTCGAGCATGATATGTTGCAAAAGTTGCTAGTCGCTCCACTATTCACTTTCAAAAGTTTGCATGAACTGGGGGTTCAGGTCGAGAATGTGTTCAACAGCGGGATCATTCCCAGAACAAGTGAACCGACAAGAAGGGCGATTGCAGGAAGCACCAATGCTGGTAGTAGCACTATTCCCGAACCCGCCGAAATCAATATAGTCGCCACACCCGACCCTTTTGCCAATCCAAGCCTACAAACAGCCGGCCCAGCCCGGGCTCAGGGCAGGACTTTCACCCCCCTCTATATGAGCCTGACTAGCGCACTAAAAATCCTGATGGAAAGAGGGCATCTCAAACCCCTCGATCCTCAACCTCTTCCTGACCTACTCCCAGCCAGGCATAACCCCTCCAAGTACTGTGTGTACCATCAGCAGCGCGGTCATGGCACCGACCGTTGCTACCGCCTTCGTCACGAGATCCAAAATCTCATCGACAACCGGATGATAGCTCCACCTTCAGACCCCAATGACCAAGTACCTCATCCATATCTCAATCTAATCCACACATTGGTCGTCCCTTACGACCCCAGTGTATACATCACCCTAGCCCATTTACCCAAACCGGAGGTGTTCATTCCAGTCAGCATGGACTTATGCATGATGGATGCACCTGGACCCCAATCATCTCAAACCCATGAGCCCACTACTTCTGAGCTGATGAGAATGATCGAAGATCTTCAAAGAACTGTGGCAGATTTAGCCTTTGGGGTTTTGGCCCCATCATCGACCACATCACATACCAGGGAGTTCATGTCTAAAGGCTCCCCAACCTTGGGACGAGCTGCATTGGAAGAAGGCTACTCCCTTGGCAAAGTGGAGGCAAGTGGTAAGAACAAGGTAGGGGCAGGCATTGGTCCCCATGAACACCTTCAGTGGGATATTGAGGCTTTGAAAGCCGAAGGGCTGAACAAACAGTAAGTACTCGCGGTTGTTGTAAAAACTGTGGATGACACTTTCGCCACTCAGAATGAGAGCAGTTCAAATCAAGGGGCAAGTCAGGAGAAGGGTCGTTGCACCAGGAATGTCCCTTTCAGCTCTAATCTCGTGCTTGGAAGAGATCAGTAAACCCAGTCAGCACCTATCAATCCCTTTGTTGGCACGTCCAGCAAAACTCCACAAACCTCAAAACACCCACCTCGGGGCCAGAGGGTGTTTACATGTCTCTATCAGCGGCCTTGAGGGTCCTGATTAGAAAGGGGGATCTGAAACCCCTGGAGCTGCGGCCACTGCCAGATAAACTTCCCCAATCCCATGATCTGGCCAAGTACTGTGCCTTCCATCAACAAGTCAGCCATGGCACTGATAGTTGTTACCGTCTTCGCCATGAAATACAAGATCTGATTAACAACAAGGTCATCATCGCGTCGGGTCTTGCAAAGTCTATCGGCATTGGATTAGTGAACTTGTGGGGGATAATGTGACTATTTGATCGGGGGATGAACCACCTGTGGGCAGCGCTCGATTTACTCTAGATGTGGCGTATGGCACGCACTGTTTTGAGCATTTGCGAATGCTAGTTTCTGACTTGGGTATTTAGGTCAGTTTTGTTGTGTTGTTTTGAGTCTGTCTCTTTGTTTTGAGTTAGTCTTTTTGTTTCGGGTCTGTCTTGTTGTATCGAGTCAGTCCTATTTTGTTAGAGTCAGGTGATTCCGGGGGTGTTACCTCGGGCATCACTATTTTGTTTTGTGTTTATCTTTTTGCTTTCTTTTGAGTCTGTTTCTGCCATGGAGCCAGTTACACCAACAGTTATGAATGAAACAGCAATGGTTTTTCATGCTTTTGTGCTTGCTTCTGCCTTGTGCCAGTTGTGCTAGAAAATTGAATGGAACGACAGTGCATTTCACCTGCTTTTCTGTGCTTTTAAGTCATTGCGTTGACCTAAGTTTTTCAAAACTATTTTTGAACATTGTGATGAAAACGAAGAAGAAGGAATTCCTCGGGATTTGCAAAACTTGATCAATTGAGAGAAAGAGAGGCGTGCTAAGCCCTTAATGAATGAAATCATGCTTATTAATGTGAGTACTGAGAAGGACCCTAGCTTGATCCAGATTTGTTTTGCACTATCTTCAGCGCGAGCGATTAGTCGCTTTCTTAAAAGATTTCAAAAAAATGTTTTGCGCCGTCCTGCGAAGACCTGTGTGGAATCGCTCTTGAGATTGTGCAGCTTAGGATCGCTCTCAGCCTCGAGACTCGACCCCTGATTTTCAAACCTTGGACTAGAACTCAAAAAGTTCAAAGGTTAACTACAATGTGAGGCCTGTGTGGCCAGATTTGAAGCAGCCCTCGAACAAGAGGCAAGGAAGTCAGATCAAGAAGATCAGTTGTGATCGAAAGAAGCTTGCAAAGCTAGATCAGAAGCACCCCTCGAACTAGGGGCAAAAATATCAGACATGCTAGAAGAGCCCAAAATGGATTGCTCCGCAAATCAATGAAGATCGGCAAGAATGCCAAACCCTAGAAAGGAGAAAAGAAGAAGGTATCACTGAAAGACAACTGAGTTCCGATCCACAACACTAGGGGCAAATTCAGTGCCCCCCATTGGATGGACTTCTACATCATCAGCGAACAACCATTCTCCTGGATTCAGATGACTTCAGGATCCTAAAACCATTTGACATGGACAAAGCTACACTTTTACCCTTGAGAGGCTCGCTGGGCCGAAAACCCGGAAGGGCGACCCAGGCAAAAGCTAGAGCAAGAAAAAGAAGAAAAAGAAAAAAAAAGAAGAGAAAAAAATGCAAAGAACAAAAAAGAAATGAAGAGCAATAAAAATTGAAAAAAAAAGAGAAGAAAAGAAAAAAAGATGAAAAGAATTGAAAAGAAAAGAAGAAGAACAAAGCTCGCAAGGTTGAAAACCCAGAAAGGGCGGCCTTGGCTAAAGTTAGAGCGTAAAAGGAGAGGTTAATACCCGAGTGTACCTTACCCCGAACTACGTAAGGCTTGATTCCCATGTTTGGTATACATAGGCAACTTCATTTTGAAGTCCAGCCGTAAAACACTTCAAATTCGACTGTGTCTATGTGATGGTTCTAGTCACCTTTGTCTTCTCTGTATCCGAGAGTTCGGTTGTAATCATTGCTCTGAGGACTGATTACAATGCACTGCGGTGCCATTTAAACAAGGGGCAACTTTCCGTCGCCATGCAGCTCTCTTCAAGCAAGGGGGAATTTTTCATGGCTTCCAAATCCGAGGTTGTGCATCTTGAGAGTAGGTTCCGTGCTCGTTGAGCACTGGCCGTTTGCAAAAATAGTTTTTGATAAATTTTACTGAGGTTGATTGATTTTCTCGAAAAGTATTCCATTTTTCAAAACTGGACCATTTTCTTGGACCCAAAAAAGGAAAATTTTCAGTGTTCATAGCCTAACTTGCATGATTTTAAATCAGAAAATTGAACAAGCATGTTAATCTAACTCTCATTTTGGTCAAAATTATTTTACTAGAAAGCCAAAAACAAAAAATTGGTCAAAATGATGAACTAAGGGCACAGTTGAGTCAGGCTTCCTGTCTTTCCCCCGTTGTTAACGCATTTGCCAGAAAGGGCACCATAATTGCCGGAAATGGCACCGTATTCGCCAGAAAAGGGCACCATTGAAGCTAACCACAAAAGGGCCAAAAAGCTCTCTCATCCTCCAAGCAACAAGGTATCAAACCAAGTGCGAAGCACGAATTGAAATGGATCAGGATATTCCACTCCTTTATCTGGACAGATCTGATCACGTCCAAACTCCCCAGCAGAGCATCGTCAACCGATGTCAACTGCAGATTTGCTACCCGCCCAGTTGTAGCGCAGCCCCTCTCTGGGAGAAACTCACTGTTGTGAACAAGAAGAAGAATCTAACGGAATGCTAGGGGCAAGAGCCCACAACTTTTTGTTTATCCATCAACCACCCACGGGAGGGATTTAAAATGAGAGATTGAAGAATAGAGAGATGTGCGCTGAGAGAAAAAGTGAGGAAAAGGGCTTTTTCAGAAAAACAGAGCCTGAGGGCCGAGTGATGTGAGAATCACAAATGAGAAAGGGTGGGAAACAATACCCGAAGAAACAGGCTCCCTGTGCACGTCTGAGTGTCGTGTCTTTTGTTTTGTCTCGATTATTGTTTTGAGTCGTTTCGAGTGTTTCTCAATGTGTTTAGGTTGTTTACCTCTTGTTTTTCTTTGTCGAGTCGTTGTGTGCTGTGTTCAGTCGTAGGCTCAATACCCAGTCAAAAACTTTTTCTCATTTCTCAAATTCAAAAAAATGAATCGTTTTATGCTCAGAGTGCTGTGCCATTCTCAACATTTGTGCAAAACAGGATTGTTTCTTTCATAAACTGCAGGGTCCACCCCCGATAAGTGTGAACAGTAAAACAAGGACCTATCTGAAGCTATGTGGGTTCCAGATTGCAAAGCAAAAGAAAAAAAGGAAAATTTGGAGCATCTTAGTGTGTTTCAGCTTCGGCAAATTTCGAGACTGCATTCCAGGTGCACCTTCTCAGACCTCGCCATTTCTCTGGAGTATGAGTGTATCTCGACCCCAAGTGTAAGCTTGCTTCAAGTCAGAATGGCAATTAAAGCAGCAGCAGATGTTATTTCTCGCCAATATGAACAGGGTGTGCCCTTTTTGAGCTGAGTGTGTTACAAAGCCCTCCAAGAGATAAATCAGAGGCACCAGAGTACATGTTTTATGTCCCTCTATTGCATAGAATGTGCACTTTCATATACACTTCTGTTACATGCGTGCCGCACATCGTTATGATTCATGCATAGAATATGCTTGTTTTCAATTTTTGCATAGAATATGCTTTGTTTGTCTCATGCATAGAATATGCTTTCAATATTGCATGGAACGTTCTTTCAAAAGTTGCATAGAGAATGCTTGCTTCATGCATAGAAAGTGCCCCCATACTTGCATAGAAAATGCTCGTATCTTTTGCATAAAAAATGCACTCTTCCATACTTGCATAGAAAATGCACCTCATTTGCATAGAACATGCATTCACTCGCACTGTCTTGTGCACTTACACTTTGTATCTTATTTGCACTGTCTTGTGCATCTTGTGGTTGTGTTTCACTCGCGCTCTCTTGCACATCGCACTGTTTTGTGCAGTTTAATCACTCGCGCTGTTTAGCGTATCGCACTGTCTTGTGCATTTCAAATCACTCGCGCTATTTAGCGTATCGCACTGTCTTGTGCATTTCAAATCACCCGCGCTGTTTAACGTATCGCACTGTCTTGTGCATTTCAAATTACTCGCGCTGTTTAGCGTATCGCACTGTGTAGATGTCCCCAAACGCCCCGGGGGAGGACCCCCCCGTTCTGTTCATTTGGGCTCACTATAGTTCGGACTCAAATTGTCACGGTTCTTAATTTGAACTAAAGAGTCCAAATCCGACAAATCGTTTTGGAAAATAGATTTTTTGAAAGAAGTGCCAAACATGGACTGCTTTGCCAGATACAGAGTCGCCACCTAAATATTTTATTTTGGGGAAATTTAGGAAACCCTGACTCGTGCCTAAGGCCACGTGTCCGTCATCACCAAAGTTGCCTCAGCTCAGGAACTTTGGTACGATTGGGGAAGGTCACTTCGTGAGCACCCCCGCTCACCCGATCAAAGATCGGCCTCTACTAACCATGATATCGAGTTTTGAAAACATTATGTGCTCTTATTCCGGTTATTAGCCTAGATTTACTATGTTATGTGCACAGCAAACAAGTATAGACCAAATCGCCTAAATTGGAACAAAACGTTTCATGTTTGTTTTGAAAATGGTTTGCCACCCTCAAGTGGGCTTTAGAAAAGATGGTTTTGCCACTATCCAGTGGGCTTAAAACTCATAGTTTTAATGTATTATTCTAATTCAGGTAATTCAACCTCCATCCACAGGCATTCAAGCAGTTATATCACATAAGCAAATAGCCTCATAGTAAGCATGCTGTCATGATAACACTCACACGCATGCAAGGATGCTAAAGCATGAGAACTTACCGAGTACTCCGAGCCAAAACAGAAAGCTATGTTAGAAATCTATGCATGATCCTAACTATACAGAAATGCCTAATGCAACACATGCGGGAATGCAACTACGATAGGCTCGGCTATTCTAAAATGACATATGAAATGCAACGGATAACATGTATTGAACTCGGAATTGAAGTACAATGCAGTTAGCATGATGCGCCGAGCCCAGTGCATGCAATACAGATGAATGATGCAAACATGCAAGCATAAGTATGCTAATTGAAACATGCCCTAATCTAACCATCATAAGCTGGTAAATAAAAGGGAGAAAGACATGGGGTTGGAAGACATACACACACTCACGCACACTTATTACACAATTGCCCTTGCTCGGAGGGTCCGAATAAATATTACAGTCCGAATAAATAATACTAAATTAATTATTACAAAACTTCTAATTAATTAACAAATTAAATGCAAAAAGAAGGTGGCCGCAACCCTGCCTCGAAATGAGTGGATGATGCATGCTCGATCCGCCTTGCCCGGAAACCCGTACCATGCCGTTGTTGCCTCTGTTTACACTGCCTCACCCCTCTGAAAATTATGAAAATCTCCAGACCACTTTTAATTCACCCTCTGAGTGCTCTGGGATGTCACCCGCCAGGATAGAAGGTCACCGGCCATGGGAATAGTCTTATCGACCAGAACTTGTGCCACCGGCTGGACTTTGGTGGCCGGTCGGCATTGTATGTGGGCGGTCGGCCATTGCTTCCTGCAGAATCCTGCAGTTGACAGCAGCAAAGGGCAAGCAGTGTATGGCATGGAATTTTCAAGCAAATGTGTGCATGTCCACTCTCCCTATCATGTTACGGACTCAAGGGAGTATGGGCCTCAGTGCTCGGGCCACCAATCACGCATTTTGATGCATGATGGCCAAAGGCACCAAGCTTGCAATTTCAATATCAAATGAAGATGCAAAAAAACACATAAGGAGGTCCCAACCTCTATCATGCTTGATCAAGAGGCAAGGAATGCACACACAAAGCTATGCAACCTAAGTATGCAAGCAAGATGCAATAGGACTAGTATGCGACAAGCATGTAAGTATGATGCAAAGTAAGCAACTTTGAACAATATGGTAAATGGATTTAAACTAAAGATGGAGGCCTCAGCCATGCCCAAAATCAGTGGCCATACACAATTGAAATTAGACAAGAACGCTCATGCAAACATGCCCAATGCAAGGGACCGAACCTAAGGCATCAAATGCCACTCTACCGGAGCATGGCAAGGGATGACACATGGCATACAATGACACAGATTCCAGCTCTGAAACATGATACACAATAGTCCCGAATCATACAAACATGCCACACAATGCAAGCTAGGAGGCCCGGGTACCGAAACTAGTGAAGTGCGTTACACTAGAGGTACCCAAAGCAATGCACAAAGGGCAAAATCAACCCCAAACAGACCCTAGGCAGGTCTGAAGCAGTGGGAAATTGGCCTAAAATGATGACTCGGAATGCAACGAAATGGAGCTCATTCAATGGTCGGTAAATTGGGCATACAAGCCCGACTCTCAAACGCATTTAAAGAGATGAAAACATGGAAACATGGCATTCAAACAAGGTCTGAAATATGATGAATAATAGGCCCAAAACATGGACACACCTCAGTATATGCATGGAATGGATCTCAAAACTCAAAGCTAAGCATGGACCTTGAACTACAAGCATGCAAAACTAACATCATTCAACCACAAGACCCAAAAACAGAGCTAGGGCAATCCAAAATAAGCACATTATCAGTTTAAGGTATGGCCAAAATATGCTAGAATCAACGGCCTATAAAGCATGCAAAGAAAGCTAGTGAACCATGAGTTGTTCTACAACTATATGAAGCATATGAGGGCTCACCCAACTAGCCAAAAATAGAAGTATTTCATGCCAAAATATGCCCAAATAACCATTGAAACTCAGTCAACACATGCAAGCCCCTTTGGAAAGCCATGCAAGGGGTTGTTCTACACATACATGATAGACAAACAAAAAGGAAAAACCACCTTTGGAAATGAGTTATGACAGCCCTAAAACTCACCAAATAAGCCCTGAAATTGGTCTAGGAAGCATGCAATGAAATGGTCCTTTGAAAGGCCTTGAATAGGGTTGTTCTACACATGCATCCTAGACATAAAATATGGAAAAATGGGCTCCGAACAGAGCTAATACAGACCATAAAACTCAGAAAATAGGGGCTGAAACATGACTTCACAGCATGCAAGATGGAGCCCCTTTGGAAGGCCAACAATGCTAGTCGGGAGAACATGGGGTGAGAGGGTCACCTCTCTCTGATTTTAAGGCTCAAAAACACATATTGGCCACTAAAAATCCACTGGATTTCAGTGGCCAAAAGGCCAAACCAAGGCCAATGCAAATGCTCTAATGCATAGCCCTAAACATGAGGAAATGGAGCATGCAAGGGGGAAGATGACCCCAAATAGAAAAAAAGTCCTCAAACAAACATGTTTAGAAGATTAAAAGAAAACTTTTTTTCAGTTTATGTCGAAGTCCAAAAATGCTTGCAAATGGGGCTAAGATGTGAAGCAAAATAGTGTCAAAATGGGGGAAATAGAGGCTTACCCTTGTAGAGCAGACCCTCAGCAACTTCTGGACCAAGATGATGAGCCTTCAACCTCTGCAAATCAGTTCCAAGATGCTTGGATGGATGGTGGAGGTGTTGTGCTAGGGGGTGTAGTGTAATGGGACCAAGAACAAGGGTTTTTGAACCCTCTAACACACCCAAATGTAGAGAGAGAGGGAGATATAGAGACAGAGAGGGTGATATATATGTTATATGTATGTATTAGGTCTGATTTTGCTGAACCAAAACAAAGGAGGAGGAGGGTCTCTTTATATAGACAAGGGAATGGCTCCAAGCTTCTTAAAGAGGCTAATAAAAGAAGGGTCAAAGGGGCCAAGCTTCCAAGAGAAACTAACCCAAAGGTTCAAGCTTCTTGAGGAAGCTAAGACAAAGGGTCAAGCTTTCTCAAGAAGCTTGAGCAAAGGGTGCAATCTTCTAGAGGAAGTTTGGATCAAAAAGGGTGCAAAGGGGCCAAAACAGCCACATACACGTATGGGGGCAGGGTCTGTGCACCCCAGCTGGTACAGCTGGCATACACCATGCCTGCAAGAGTCAAAAAGGTGGTATCGGCCAGAAAAGGAGGCCATCGGCCAAATAAATGCTCGGTCGGCTACTTATTTGGTCGGTCGGCTATTTTTACTGGCCGGTCGGCTAAATTGATGGCCGGTAGGTGGCTGCCAAGGCCAAAAAGTGTCTGGTGGGTGTTTGGATTGAAGCCCCAGAAGTTAGCTTTCCAATGGCGCAAACCTTGCATTAAAATTCCTCCTGTGCAAAAAGTTATGCTTGTTTTGGTGAAGCCGTATAGATTCGATCCAACCGGATTGATCCCCTACTTCAACCAACCATATCTCCTCCACCCGGACTTGGCTTTAGGAGATTCTTGAGTGAAAAATGAAGCCCCGAAAGTAATATTTCCAACAGTGGTGGCCTCATAGCTAAAATCCAAGTATGCAGATGAATAAGCCCAATTCAACGAGGGCTGCTCGACTCTCTTCTACCCGGATTCATGCCGAACTTCTCCCAAACTAGTTTTCCTCTGTCCTTTCCTTTTTTCTTCAACTCCAAACCCCTAAACAAAGTGTTTTTGAAAGATTTTTTCAAATATTTCATCTCTCTTTCATTCATCTCCACTTTGTCCTTGTTCGGTTTACCGAAAAGCACAACATTTACCGAAATGCGAGCGTCGGAACATCGTAGGAACTTTATTTTCAAAACATTTTGAAAGAGAGGGTTTTAAGATCTAAAATCTTTTGATCAAGATTTTTTTGGTCCAAAAGGGGTATGAAGTTGGGATTTGACTCTCTCATTGCCGAAGAAATTGAACCTTTGCCCTGCACACCTTTTACCACTAAGTAAACCATCAGTAACGCCCAAGTCTTAAGGACGGTCAAAAATGGGGTGTCTACACACTGTCTTGTGCATTTCAAATCACTCGCGCTTTCTTGCGCATTGCACTATTTTGTGCAGTTTATCACTCGCGCTTTCTTGCGCATTGCACTGTTTTGTGCAGTTTATCACTCGCGCTCTCTTGCGCATCGTACTATTTTGTGCAGTTTACACTCACGCTTTCTTACGCATTGCACTATCTTGTGCATTTCATTACATGCTTTCTCTCATCTTGCATAGAAAATGCTTGTAGCACTTGTCAGTGCATTGCATCGCACTATTTTGTGCACCTTACTTGCATTTGGCATGCATCTTATCGTGCTATCTTGCGCATCGCACTGTTTTGTGCACCTTACTTGCATTTTGCATGCATTTTATCGCGCTTTCTTGCACACCTAACCTATACTTGTTAGTACATTGCATCGTACTATTTTGTGTATCTTCTTAGCACTGTTTTGTGCATTCACTCTTCACTCGCACTTTCTTGTGCACTTTCTGGTCTAGGAGACCTTAAATCCTCTAAAGATGCAATTCCTTTGGTGTTTGTCGTGTTCGAACGACTTCCGGTGGTCTGGTATAGCCACCTGCCTGTGTTTGCGGTGAGTTCCTAGGAGACTAACTGAGACGGTGAAAACTAGAGTTCGAATGGCTCATGCCTAGAACACAAAGGTTCGGGATTTCCGAGACTAAAGTCTGGTTTAAATACCCAGGGGTATATCCTTGCTTGAAATCTGTATGGCAGCCCCATAGATTGAGATAGCATCTGTATGCACCTCAATTCTAGATACTGATCCAACCTAGTCCGTCACATTGTTGGAAAATAGGGAAAGCTGCGGCCATAGCCAGGGAGAAAAGTAGTACCTGCAGTTTAACCAAGAAGAAGGGGAAGGTCCCCAGCAGCATGAGGTAGGTCATTGCCAATTGCCCCTGTAAGGTACCTTCGCTTTCTAGCTATTACATTGCATTTTTTACATTGCATTGCGTGGCATAAATCCCCAATTATCAAACCGGCTTCACGTAGCGTATAAGTCCAATTTTCAAACCGGCTTCGCATAGCGTATAAGTCCAATTTTCAAACAGGCTTCACATAGCGTATAAGTCCAATTTTCAAGCCGGTTTCGCGTAGCGTATAAGTCCAATTCCCAAACCGGCTTCGCGTAGTGTATAAGTCCAATTGTCAAAATCTTCCTGCATAACATTTTGCATCCTGCCCCTGAACTACGCTGGTTTGATTCCTTGCAAAGGGATACGTAGGCAGCCTGCGGGCGCAACCATTTATTTATCTGTATTTTGTTTGTTTGTCCAAGTCTTCGGCCTTCTCAAAAATGGGTCATCTCTGGGCTTTGACATTCACTCCCGTCACTTCTTGACTTCCGAGTTCTGTCAAAGAGGGGCAACTGTAGACACCTGTAGACACCCCATTTTTGACCGTCCTCAAGACTTGGACGTCACCGCTTGAACACTCGGTGATTATCCATATTCGTGTTCGTTTGGAGTTCCCGGAGTTCTCGGCTACGCGCCTTGCCTCAAGACCTCCAAACTTGACCGTCTTGTGTCTGGTTTTGCACCAAACACTTGTGCTTTGCCTTGGAGGGGCAGGGAGTGCCTTGTGAGGCATCCCTCACACCACCGGCAGTGGCTAGAGGCCACCGGCTGGTTGATGATGCCATCGGCACTATATTGTGCCGGTCGGCACCCTTTTGTGCCGGTCGGCAGTCAATTTTGTCAAAATGACAATTTTGCCCTGCCGACTACTGTGCAGTTGCTTTTTGAGATATTTTGAAGCAGCTGTATAGCATTTGTTTCCCCTCCATAGAGGGATGAGCCTTTGGTTTGCTTAGCTTGTAAGCTTTGTTGCCTATAAGAGAAGGCTCTCTTCTCTTGGCTCAAAGGTTAGAGAGGAGTTAGACATTTTAGAGAGAAAAGACAGAGAAGAAGCTCTGGTTTTAGGGTTTGAATTCTATATCTATTCTATCTCTCTTTTGCTCTCTTGTTTGTACACTAGATGTTTGTGTCTCACTATTGCACATTAACACCTAGTGTTTCACCTTTCCTTGGCTACTGAGGTTCCAAGAGGTTGTTCTTGGTGTTTTTGGTTGGATTAGAGCTTAAGGAAGCAACAACATCATCTTTGGTGAAGAAGGTCAACAAGGGTGAGAAACTTGCTTTATTTCCCCCATTCTTGCATTCCTTTTTTACCTATCTTTGAACTGTTTTTGTGCTTGGTGTTTAATACAAAAAAGTTCTGTTTTTTAGTCCTCTTGATAGTTTATTAAGGGTGCTTTGTGCTTTGGGGAAGTTTAGCCCCTCTTAGGCCTTGAAAGGCCTCATTTTTGTGCTATTTTGTGAGAGCTCCGGGATTTTGGTGTTGGGGTCTCTTCACCACTGAAATCTTGAGGGATTTCAGTGGTGAAGATGATGCCTTGAAGTCCCAAGAAGGAGAGGGCCACCCCCTCTCCTTGTTGCCCTTGAAAAGGACAAGTTTTGGCCTCTTAAGAGAGCCTATGTTTCAAGTGTGTGTTGAGCATGCCATGGCTGTATTTTGTACTTATATTGCCATGTTTTAACTTTGTATTAAGTTGGTTTTGGTCCCTTATGCATGCTTAGCATAGTTGCCATGTAATGCCTTAACATGCCTTAGGTTGTTAGCCCTAATTTGAGCATGCTTTAGGCTTAGATTCATGAAGATTTTGTGCTTATCTTGACATGTTTTAGGTCTGTCCATAAGTGTTTGGGTGGTCTTGGCATGCTTAGTATAGCCTCTTTGCATTTTAGGCTTGTTAGCCTTGAGCATGAATGTGTAGCATGCCTTGTTTGCATCATTTCAATGGTTTGAGACCATTTGCCATGTTATTTCAGTCCATTTAACATGCTCATATGTTTGCATTGCATGCCTCTTTGATGTTTCAAGAGCTCATGTTGTATGTTCCTTGGGAGCGCATGTGCATGACTTTTAATTTAAACCATATAGATGCCATCTAGGTGGTCTTTTGGACTTAGTTTTATGTGTTAAAACTCTGTTTTGGGTTGCCTAATACATGCCATGTATGGTTGTGTTAAGTGTAGTTCATTGCCTCTTTGGTGAGCCTCAAGTACTTGGGCCATTTGCATGCTTTAATTGCTTGAATTAGTTGGTTTGGCATCTCTATTTTGTGCAATTTTAGGGCTCATGTTGCATGCTAATTGCCCATGATATCTCTTTTCAAGTATGCTTGAATGTTGCTTGGTTAGTACTTGAAGGCTTGGACCATAACATGTGTATGTGTGCATGTGTGTTTAGCCTCCATTTTTGGGCATTTTGGCCACTGATTTTAGGCCTATTTAGAGTTGCCTAAGTCATGTTTAAGACCGTCATTTGCTTGCTTGCATGCTTATCTCATGTTTGCTTGTATGCTTTGCATAAGTATATTGCATTGTTCACATTGCATGATAGCTAACATGATTAGGTTGCATTGCATCAACATGCATTCCTTGTCCCTTGATTTGGTGATAGGGATTGGGATTTTGGTTTGTTTGGTTTGCATGCATTTGAGATTGAAAGTGCACATTTGGTTCTTTGGGCCATCATGCATGGAAATGCGTGATTGGTGGCCCGAGAATCGAGGCACATGTCCCTTTGAGTCACAAATATGAAAAGGGGCATGATTGGTGCACACATTGTTGGAATTACATTGCCATGCAAGTTTCTGCCCTCTGCTGCTGTGAGTTGCAGGTTCTGCAGACATTCAGTGCCGGCCGGCAGTATTTAGTGCCGACCGGCAGTCTATTGATGGCCGATGGATGAATTTTGTGCCGGTGACCACATACTTCAGCCGATGGTGTTTCCCCTCAGCCGGTGGTATCCCCCAGTGCCTTGAGGAGTAGTTCTGAGACTTTGGCAGTTTTCAGAGGAACAAAGCAGGGAAAACAGAGGCAAGCTAGGCATGGCAGTGCAATTCCGAGCAAGTCCCGAGCGTGTGCTGCATCCGGCCCTCATCTCGGGCGGTTTACTGTTTTAATTAGATTAATTAATTTATTTGATTAATTTAGTTGGACTGTAATATTTTAATTAGCTTGCGTAGTTAATTAATCTGTATATTCTTTTGGTCCCTCCGAGCGAGGGCATAATTGTATTAAGTGTGGGTGAGTGGTTTGTATGTCTTCCAACCCCCACTTCTTTCTCCCTTTTATTTACCTGCTTATGATGGTAGATTAGGGCACGTCTATTTTAGCATACCTTATGCAATGCATGCGTGCATCCCTGCATTTATCTAAACATGCACCGGGCTCGGTACATCATACAAACTGCATCGTACTCTCAATTTCCAAATTGAATACGTGCATCGAATGATTGCATTTCACATGCCATTTTAGGGTTAGCCGAGCCTACTCTAGATTGCACCTTTGCCTGTGATGCATTAGTCATCTTAACATGAACTAGGGCACGCATGTTTGCTAACTAGTTCTTGTTTTGGCACGGAGTACGATGTAAGTATTTATGCTTTAGCATATCGCATGCGTGTGAATGTTAACATGACAGTATGCTTACCATGCGGCTAAATGCTTACATGAGATAAACTGTTTGAATGCCTGTGGGTGGAGGTTGGGTTGCTTGAGTTGGAAAACTCATTGAAATCTGTATTTTAGCCTACTTGCGAGTAGCAAAACCCGAAACGCTTTCAAAACAAACAGATATGCAATGATTATTTCCGAATTAGGCAATCTAGTCTATACTTGTTTTGCTGTGCGCATAACGTAGTAAAACTAGGCTAATAACCGGTATAAGAGCATGTAATGTTTTCAAAATCGGATATCACGGTTAGTAGAGGCCGGTCTTCGAACCGGGCGAAAGGGGGTGCTCATAGCTGACCTTCCCCAATCGTACCCAAGCTCCCGAGCCAAGACATTTGGTGATGACGGACACGTGGCCTTCGGCACCGAGTCAGGGTTTCCTAAATTTCCCATAAAAAAAAAACATTTAGGTGGCGACTCTGTAATCTGGCAAAGCAGTCCATGTTTGGCACTACTTTTCAAAAATCTGTTTTTCTTCAAAACGATTTGCCGGATTTGGACTCTTTGGTTCAAGATTTAGAACCGCAACACAAAAGGGAGTCCGAACTGTAGAGTGAAGCCCACGGGCGCGTCTACAGTTTCTGGCGACTCTGCTGGGGAGTTTAGAGAGCTTGACTCGAACTCGTGATATCCTGTTTTGATTTCAATTATGTATCTCTTTGCATCGCATTTGCATTGGTGCGCCTAGGACACCGTGTTTGCCATCTGCCATTCCTGAACGGTTTGCCGAAGGCTTGTCTTGTCAAGGCATATGACCATAAGGCTGACCGGTTATGGGCTCTGACAGCATGGGAACACAAACCCCGGTTTTACCGGGGCACCCTTTTCGACCATTCGACCTAGTGCATATTCGGATCCATAGTGACCATTCCAAACTAGGACAGGTTGCTTACCCGATTTTAGGTTGTTTGAAACCGCTGTGTGCATAGTGAAACCCTAGCTCCTAACAAAGTAGGACAGGGAAACCCTACCCCAACATAGGGGTGTATTGGTCCTCTTCTACCTGTTATGTGCTTTTAGAGTTTATCTCTGCAGGGAAACGCACATATCAGTTTGCAAAGTTTGAGCATCCGGCCTGAAGGCACTGGTATCAGTATTGTTGAGAATCAGTTGTGTCTGCGGGTATCAGTTCAGTTTTGAACAGTGATTCTGGGGAACAGTGATCAGTAGTAGAGTGCAGTTGATCGACTACACCCGTGTTTGATCTGTTTGGGGCTGAAATGCTGTTTGTTTTCCGTTTCAGTTCAGAGATTCAGAGAGTTGATCGAGAATAACTAGTGTCTTCTCCTCGCTACGGCAGGACTTAGCATGACGCAGAATTCAGAAGAGATCGTGGTCATGACGGCCGCGTTGGATCCAGGAATCACTCCACAGGATGAAACTACTGTTGACATGCCGCATCCTCCCAGATCGCCGGCCGCGCACCCAGTTTGGGCCCCTCAACTATATCAGGCTCGCGAGCCTACTACATTTGAACTAATGGGAATGATAGGTGATCTTCAAAGATCCGTGACGGATCTCGCCTATGGAATGTCAGTTTCACCGCCAGCCGCACCGTATGCCCGAAGCTTTGTACCCCAGGAGCCCCCGTTGTTGGGGCGAATTGTAATTGAACTCAGCCAACCGGATATGGCCTCCAGCTACGGCAACGACGCATCAAACCAAGTTCTAAATCAGGCCGAGGCCAGAGATAAAGGCAAGATGAAGGCAGATGCCGATCCTATCGAACAACTGCTGTGGGCAGTAGAGGCTTTGAAAGCCGAGGGGATGAACAAGCAACAGATATCCGCAGTTATGTCAAAAGCTGTGGAGGATGCTTTCCCCACTCCGCCTGAGGGCAATTCCAGTCAATCAGAGAATCGGGAGAGGCCCCGTCATGCCAAAACAGTTCTTCCCCCTCCCAGCCCTGCATCCGGAAAGGATCAGAAACCCAAGGCCGCACCCGCCGATCCGTTTGCTAGTGCATCTAGCAAGAGTGCTCAGGCTCCAAAATACCTGCCCCGAGGGCGCAGGGTCTTCCATGCTCTCTATATGCCATTATCCAAGGCACTTCAAATCCTTGCCGAGAGGGGACACCTTAAACCCCTGGAGCCCCGGCCTCTCCCGAAGAATCTCCCTGCCACACATGATGCTGCCCTGTACTGTGCGTACCACCAGCAGACAGGCCATGCTACCGACAATTGTTTTCGCCTCCGGCATGAGGTGCAAGATTTGATTGACAACGAGGTTATCCTCCCGCCTACTTCAGCAAAGTCCGTCACCACTCAGTTGTTGGATTTTGAGGACACAGATACCGCGAGTATGTAATCAGAAGGTGAACCGCCTGTGGGCAATGCTTGGCGCATTCTTGGATGTGGCGTTTGGCACGCATTTTTGGGCATCTGTTAGATGTTAATTTTCGTAAATTCTGACTTGGGTGTCGAGTCAGTCTTCTGTTTTGTCTTGAGCCTGTCTCATTGTTTTGAGTCAGTCCTTTTGCTTAAGGGTCTGTCTAATTGTAATGAGTCAGTCCCTCTTGTATAGAATACCAGGTGATTTCGGGGTTGTTGCCTCAAACACCGTTTTGTCTTATAAATAGTTGTTTTTTTTGCTTTTTGAGTCTGTTCCTGCCGAGGAGCCAGTTATGCCAACAAATCTGAATGAAACAGCCGTGGCTATCATGTGCCGTATTTGTTGCTATTTGAGTTAGCCGTGCCAAAAGGTGTGAATGGAACGACAGTACATACCGCCTACTCTCTTGTGCTTTAAACATCGTCGTAATGACCTAAGCTTTTCATAAAACCCCTTTTCGAACACTGCGGTGATGAAAACGAAGGGGAAGTAATTCCTCGGGTTTTTGTAAAATTTTGATCATTTTGAGAGAAAGAGAGGCATGTTAAGCTTTTAATGAATGAAATCATGCTTGTCGGCGTGAGTACTGAGAAGGACCCTGGTTTGATCCAGACTGGTTCCACACTATCTTCAGCGCGAGCGATTTGTCGCTTTCTTAAAAACTTTCAAAAACGAAATGTTTTGCGCAGCCTTGCAAAGACCTGTGTGGAATCGCTCTTGAGATTGTGCAGCCCAGGATCGCTCTCAGCCTCGAGATTCAATTTATCTGTTGCAAACTAGAATCCGTTCAAAACATTCAGTGCCATAAACGCCTGTGTGGCCCATTTTGAAGCAGCCCTCGAGCAAGAGGCATCAAAGTCAGATCGAGGAGATCAGATCTCACCCGGCAAGGCTCATGAAGCAACCGTGATAGACTTCCCTGCAAATCAACACCACAGTCACTCTCTTGGATACAGAGAAGCTTCGATCTCAAAACCATTTGGCATGGGCTTGCTACACTTTTTACCCCTTCGAGAGGCTCGCTGGGCCGAAAACCCGGAAGGGCGGTCCAGGCAAAAGTTAGAGCAAAGAAAAGAAAAGACAAAAAGAAAAATACAAAAAGAAGCAAAAAAGAAAAGAAAAGAACAAACAATAAGCAAAAAAAATGAAAATGCGAAAGAAAAGAAAAGAAGAAAAGAAAAAGAAAAAGAAAAACATAGCTCGCAAGGTCGAAAACCCGCATTGGGCGCCTTGGCAAAAGTTAGAGCCTAAACAGTGAAGGTTAAAATACCCGAGTGTACCTTAACCGGAACTACGTAAGGCTTGATTCCCATGTTTGGGATACGTAGGCAACTTCATCTTGAAGTCCAGCCCCCAACGCTTCCATAGCGTCTCAGTCCATGTCATGGTTTTGATCACTTTCGCCTCCTCTGAATCCACGTCTCGATTGCAGCAACCTGGAATTATGTGACCAACTTCCTCTTGAAGTCCAACCACCAACACCTTCCAGGTGACTGCGTCCATATATTGATTCAAACCGTCTTCGTCTCCTCCGCGTCTGAGGGTCCGATCGTCGTCAACAAGGACTGGCTTACAATGTGCCGCGGCATCATCCAAACAAGGGGCAACTTTCCGCTGCCATGCATTGCCATAAGCTGCCCTGAGTTACCATCCAAACCAGGGGCAACTTTCCGTTGCCTTGCCCCCCCTTAAGCCAGGGGCAATTTTCCATTACCTCCGATCCGAGGTTGCATTATCTCGAGGGTAAGTTCCGCGCTCGTCGAGCGTTGACTGTTTGCAAAAGTAGTTTTTGGAAATTTTCACTGAGGTTGACTTATTTCCTCGAAAACTATTTCATTTTTCAAATTGGACCATGTTTGGACCCAAAAGGAGAATTTTCAGTGCTCACAGCCTGATTCGCGTGATTTTCAAATCAAAAATCGAATAAGTGTGTTGATCTGACTCTCATTTTGATCAAAACTGTTTTAGGAAGAAAAAACAAAAAATGGTCAAAGTGACGAACTAGGGGCACAATTGAGTCAGGCCTTCTGTCTTTCCCCCGTCAACATATCGCCGGAAAGGCGCTCTATTCGTCAGAAGAAATAGCCGTGAGCTAACAGTGTTGGGCGTGAACCTGTGACTTCTATTCATCATCAATCACCCTGGGGAGGGATGAAAAATGAGAGAATAAAGAATAGAGAGGAGTAAGTTGAGAGAAAGTAAGAAAAGGGTTTTGAGAGAAAAACCGAGCCTGAGGGCCGAGTGATGTGAGTATCACAATCAGAAAGGGTGGGAAATAATACCCGGAGGAACTGGCTCCTCGAGATTTGAGGTCTCTTTTGTAAACATGTCCGTGTGTCGTGTCTTTTGATTTGTCGGTCTCGATTTTGGCTTTGAGTCTTTTCCGAGTGTGTCTCGTTGTGTTTAGGTCGTGTGCCTTTTGTTTCTCTATTTGAGTCTGTCTCGCTGTGTTCTGTGGTAGGCTCGATACCCCGGTTGTGAACCCCTTTTCCAAATTAATCGTTTGTGCTCAGATGTTGTGCCATTCTCTACATTCGTGCGAAGCAAAGAGAAGAAAAGGAAATTTTGGGACATCCGAGTGTGTTTCAAACTGCAACCGTGTCAGTTTTGTGATCCGTCTTGTCAGATTGGGTTATTTGTTCAGGGTTTGCTGTGTGCAGAATGAGCCGAGAGCTGTGTTATGAGCTGTATGCAGATCAATCCCCAGTAGAGTATGGGCTGTATTTAGTTCAAGCAGTGGTTTGTATGAGTTTTTGCTGTTAGTTGGTTGGTTATCCGATTATCACAGTGCAAGTGCTTAAATTACAATATTCACTTTTCAGACAACAGATCAATATCATTTACATTAGAGTGTATATGATGCAATGCAATACAAGGTATGAAATACACAAATGTAAACACTTTTTCAGACAA